>PVIR01009651.1:0-52532 GCA_004026965.1 Petromus typicus | reverse complement strand
TTATAGAAGGCAAGAGATTGCAAGGAGGGCAAGGAAATGGGAAAAAATGAGAACTAAAATGTATCATGCACAGGTACAAATTCTCAATGACGAATGTGATAAGAAGTTCCAGATAAAGTGTACCAATAAACTCAAAAAATTCAGAAAAACATCTACCTCCTTTCTTCCTATTATCTTGAATTTTTATATATATGTTGTGTTTTTCATATAAGTGAAACTATGTGATATTTAAACTTGTATGTCAAATTTATGTCACTTAATATTATATCCTCAAAGTGCATCCATTTTCCAACAAATAACTTGTTTATCCTTTCATGTAAATACCACATTGTCTTTATCCATTCATCTGTTTATGGATATATAGGTCACTTTCAAAATTGAATTATTATGAATTTTGCTGCTATAAGTATAGATGTACATGTATCACTGTAATATGATATCTAACTCTCACTGAATGATACCGAGAAGAAAAATATCTAGGTTGAATGGGATTTCTGATTTTTGTATTTGTAGGAAACTTCATTCTGATTTCCACAGTAGTTGTACTAGTTTACATCTTAACCAGCAATGTAAAAGGTTCCTTTTCTTCACATCCTCACAGCATTTGCTATTATTTGATTTCTTGATGATGTCTATGCTTTCTGAAGTAAAATGGAACCTCAATATTGTTTTAATTTGCACTTATCTAATGGTCAGAGTCATGGAACAATTTTTCATGTTTTTATTTTCTTTTAGTACTTCCTTGGAGATGTGTCTATCCATTTCAGCAGCCCCTTTTTGACTGGGTCTCTTATGTTGAGGTTCTAATATTTTTGAGTTCTTTACACATTATAGCTATTAGTCCTCTGTCTGAAAATAGCTGGCAGAGTTTTTTTCCCATTCTGTAGGTTATCTCTTCATTTTATTGGTTGTTTCTTTTGCAAATCAGCAGCTTTTAAAATTGATGTGAACCCATTCGTTGATCTTTGATTCTATTTCTTGTGCAATTAGGGTTATACTTACAAAGTCTTTGCCTTTGCCTCTGTCTTCAATAGTTTTACCTATTTTACCTCCTGTAAGACTCAGAGTTTCTGTTTTAGCATTTAGTACTTTCATCACTCCTGATTTTCATTTAGTATATGGCAAGATGGGACTAGATTCAGTCTTTTGCATATAAATGATTTTTCCAGCATGATTTATTACAGGAATTACCTTTGCTTCACTGTTTCTGTACCTTTGTCAATGATCAAATAGTTGAACATGCCTGGAGTTGTTTCTGTACCCTTTATACTGTTCCACTGACTATGTCTGTTGTTATGCCACACCATGCTATTTTTATTACTGAAGCTTTATAATATGGTTTCAAATTCAGGACTGGGTGTCTCCTGCTTTATTCTTGTTACCCAGGATTACTTTTTTCTATTCTTTGTCTTCTGGTTTCCTATGAATTTTAGGATTGTTTTCTCCAGTTCTGTGAAGGATGCTGTTTATAAGTTTGGAAGTATGCCTGTTTTGTCTATATTGCTTCTAACTGTCCAGGAATAGGTGTTTTCTTTCAATTTCTGATGTCCTTCTTAATTTTCTTTTACAAAGTGATATAATTTTCATTATAGAGGTCCTTCCCTTTCTTAGCTAGGTTAATTCCTAAGTATTTAAATTTTCTTGATGCTATTATGAATTCTGTTTTCTTAATTTCTCAGTCAATTCATTATTAATATAGAGGAATGTTGTTGATGCTTGTGTATTGATTTTGTGTCTTGCTATTTTGCAGAATTTGGTTATTATTTTTTAGAATCTTTTCAAGGAATTTGTGGGTTTTCTATGTAGAGAACTATTTTATCTACAAATAATGATAATTTGACTTTTTCCTTTCCTATACACATTCCTTCTATTTCATTCTCTTGTGTGATTGCTCTGGCTAAAGTTCTACTCTGAAAAGGAGTTGAGGAAAAGAAGTTGAGATCAGGAATATCCTTATCTTGTTCCTAACTTTAAGATTTTGACAGTAAGTTTAAGAATCAGATACTTCTTCAAACATTCATCATAATCTTGCTAACCCTCAAGATTTAGTTAACAAATTTCCTTGTAAAATAGAGGAATAAGAAGATAAATTTTACATATAGTACTTTTAATAAGTATTAATCTAGTAATACTTATTAATACTGTAATTGATCTTACTATACTATAATTAATTCTGGTACAGTTTAACCTCTTATAGCTAATTTCTAAAAAGCCATAATGTTCTGAATCTTCATGATCTCTCATAACAAAGTTATGTATGCTTCATAAATCCAATTGGGGGTTCTTTTTTTAAAAAATGTTCTAAGAAGCACTTTAAATGCATAGTTTTATGATTATTTTGTCCCCAAATTATCCAATATTAGTGCCTTCCAAAGGATCATTATGTATATTTACACACTTATTTTCATAATTAGTGGTTTTGTAATCAAAATTACTGTTTCCTTGGGTTTTCCTCCTAAAATATATGTTTTCATATAATGATAAACAGGAGAATGATTTAAATTGACTTATCTATGCTCCTGTAGTACTTCCTTTCTACCTCCATTCTCTGGTCCAAGGTAGTAACAGTTGGCTTAAATATGATTTCATCTAGACATGAGTGTTTCATGTAGAAGTGGCCTTCCTTTCTCACCTTTTTAGTTGAAGCAATAACAATGGAATTTGTTGCATATCCAGTATGAGAACATGTATAGACTTACACAGAGATCGCTTTGACTCTGATCGAGCTGATACACATATAAATGAACATAAGTCAAAGACCTTATTGGAATCATTAATTCATCAAAGAGCTAGTAAGATATTACAAGCAATCTACAGAGCATTTGTGAAGTTAAACATAAATATGCAAGATAGTTCATTTCTTTGTTAAATACAAAACTGGATGTTTTCTAGCAGTGCTGTATTGTTAACTTATGGAATTTGATATCTGTTCCACCAAACAAGAATTATCTCCCTTCGTACCAGATAAACATGAACAAGTTGTCTAGCACTGCAATGACAGATCATTCAGTATGCTCACATTTGTTCCCAAGTCGGAAATAGTTTTCATGACAAGCTAAACAGGATGAAAATACAGCACCAGAGGAACCAATGTCATCATTAAGGCAGCAGGTGTGAAGTCTTTTCTTAGATATGTGGCACAGTTCTCTGAGACCAAAGGATCCAAAAAGGAAGAGGAACTGGGAGAGTGAGGAAACAAGGGAAGAGAGAAAAAGAGGGAGGGAAAGAATGGAAATAGGGAAGGAAAAAAGAGCACAGGGAAGAGATGTTTAAAAAGAAGAAAAAAAGAATGTCGAGTTTATCCATCATACTTCATGCCTAGAATGTGGATTCACAGAAAGTATGTTATTTGCTTAGAGATTTCATCAAATAATATTTATAGTTCTGTCAAAACTGAGGCACTTGAAACAGCATACTAATAGTAATTGAATAAATATAGTGTTATGCTGAAAGATTGGAGGAAAGCTAAAGTTATTTAAACCTAGCTCATCTAACAGTTTTGATTTACACTGATGGCAAATATTCTGTGGTTAAACCAAATATGCTACATGTTCATTGTGAAGATACTTCTTTCAATTCCTTCATTTTGGTTTTAATATACACATTGCTACATGGAGTTTTTATTCCTTTAGTATTACAGTTTCTGGGGGAAAAGTTTTCATAAATGTTTCAACTACAAATTCTCGAACCTTCTTATCTTAAAAAGATATTTTCAGGTTGAATCTGAGAAAACAAAACAAAAAGATTGAAACTGAGCAAAGAAATAGCCTTATTTCCTCCATGTCATTTGAAACAAGAAGTATTCAGATGTTTCTAGAAGTTTCTCTCCTTTGTACTTTAAGCTTTTAACTCACATTAAAAGAAGAAAACATCAGAGGAAAAAAATTTGGGGATGACCAAAGCTATGTTGAGTTTGGAATAACTGGAATGAACTTGACAGGCATTTGGAAGAATGTCCATTAATTTTTAAAAATCTACCTTACAGTCTCCTGAGGGAAAAACAAAACCTGCAGTGGTCCCATAACTTTGGTTTGGCCAAGCAGAAATGCTTTCAAAAGAGTCTGTATAGCAGTATTATGAAATCTCTAATGTTGGCTTTTAGTGAAGATCAGAAATCACAATGACAATCACAAATGGAAATGAAAATTTTTTTAAGATTTAGAACGTCAGCCAATGTTTGAATCAGCTACAATTCAATGGAAGGAGTAACTTTTCTCCCAAACATCAGCCTTCATAGAGACAAACCATACTATCCCTCCAGATTCATCCACTCAGTGTTTGTGTGGACATAGATGGGCTTTCCTGTCTCTTTCATGAATGGATTCATGTGTACCAAAACTTTCAGAGAGGAAAGGTTACTAAATCAATCCCATCTATGGAGGACAGCAAATGAACTAACCATGCATGGGTGCCATTACAGCCCAACACTTTACGAACACTTTCTGATTTAATCCAGCCAGTCCCTAGAAGGGAAATGTCATCTTCCTCTTTCCATCAAATGAATAGAGTAAGGCCTAATGAAACCAAGTAACTTCCACAGGATCAAATAAGCCTACATACTGAGAACCTTTGCCTGGTAAAATTCACTTCCATGGAAAACCACTTTTTCTTGGGCTTGGGATTTATTTCAGTGGTTCTGGTGCCTGCCTTGCAAGAGCCAGGGCCCAGGTTCGATCTCTGGTAACCATATACAACTAAGCCAGGCATGGTGACTCACACCTGCCAACAATCAGTACCATACCATAATGCTGCACATGGTGACTCATGCCTGTAATACCAGCACTAGAGAGGCAGAGGCAGGAGGATTGCTGTGAGTTCAAGGCTGAGCTCAGGGCCAGCCTGAACTACAAAGCAAGACCCTGTCTCAAAAAAAAAATTCTTTCTTGTAGGCATCTTCAGCCTATTAACCCCTAAGCCCAAAGAAAGCAAAAATGGCCCTTCTATAACCAATCTTCAAGAAAGCACAAGTCAAGAAAGGATTTGGAGTCTGGTACCCTGATTCCAAGACCAGAAACTTTTTCCTACTTTAGCAACCAAGGGGTAGATCAGATGACCGCTCAGCAAAATAGATAGTTAGCATCACCACTCTTAAATTCTGTGTGGAATTCACATGGAAGTCCCAGCTCTTGGAACACAGTCATATTCTGGCTATAGCCACAGAGAAATGTATACCTCCATCATTACCTGCAGCACTGCATTTAACAAACCTGAAAAGTCTATAATGTTATGGAGAGAACCTGGGACAAGTGTCCATTGTCTCCCTAAAAGCTGCTCCATTCTGAATAGGATGCTAATGGGTCATAACTCTCAAAGAAATCCATGCTCCCATGCACTAAAGGTTCATATTCTAAATTTTTGTCATTAATCATTTGACAAGTATTTACTAGTGAGAACTGCCAAACCATAAACAATGACCTGTCAAAATCCAGAGCCATGAAAATATATATATATATATATATATTCATCTATCAAAAAATTTTTAAAAATACAACTAGCTCTTGGGAAAACTGACAGGATACATTTTACCCACATTTGTTTAGACTGAATGATCTTGAGATGTGGTTAATTTGTTGATCTACACTTGCCAGGAGCAAGAAGTTTTGTTCACGTTAGTCTGAAAAATAGCTGTTATACTTGGTAGGTTTTCATCAGGATTCAAGTCTTAGCCATATGGGCCAATAGTTTAAAGGCGTTCCACTCCTCTGAAATACACTTTGCAGGTAAATCAACTCAGGGGTCTCTCAGGACCTGGTTTGCCAATATTAGTCACTATACTAGAACCACAGGGTTGTATTTGAATAATTGGGGTAGACACATATCCATTCTTGATGTTAGTTTCTTCCCAGGCTAAAGTCATTTTTCTCCATTCTTAGCACATGTTTAACGCCAGGCTTAATAAATGACACTGAGGAAACAGAAATAATTAAGCCTTCAAAAAATGCAAAACCCAATGTTGAGATTGTAACAAAAAAGTAAGGAAACAAATTTTATGTATATGGGGGGGTGGTAGGGTGGGTAGGGCTATGGGAAAAAATGAGAATTAAGTTGTGTCTTATACTGGTACAAATCCCCATTACGGAGTGCAATCATGATGTGTATATTTAATGTACCAATAAAGATTTAAAAAATGCAAAACCTACTGGGGAGCAAAATCAAGCAAACGATCGACTACAAGGCAGTGTGATTACACTGAATTAAGAAAACTTTGTGAGCATCAAACTCAAAATCATCAGTAGCCAAACTCAGAATAAGTTTTCAAGAAAATGTGAAGCTTGATCAAAGTCTCAAAGAATAAGTAGAAGACTACTGGGAGAAGTTGGAAGAACAGGATTGTATTTTCTCATACCAGAGAAAAGATATGATATTTACACAATATTGTGAAACAAAAAATATTTAAAAGGAAAGATGGTGTAGGGGTAAATAATGAGGGGGAAAAGAATGCGACAGTAATAAAGAAAAAAGGAAACAAAGATTATGTATATAGGGTTTTGGGGGAGAGGAGAAAAAATGAGAATCAAGTCATGTCATATTCTGGTACAAACTCTCAATGTTGAATGCAATGATGGTGTGTATTCATAATGTACCAACAAAGATTTAAATTTTAAAAAAAAGAATAGGATTGCAAGTGAAGGCAACAGTAGGCGGAGGGTGAACAACTCCACAGCTATGAAACAACTTTGAGTGGTGAAAGTCTGATTCTCCTCCCCTAATCGGAAGCGATAAGATCCTGGGGAATGATAATGGTAGCAGCAATGTCTCTTAGATATGCGGTTTTCTGAAATCCATACTGTATGCAAATCAATTTTAGAAGGCAGACTTAAGAGATGTTGGCTACTTGCCAAGTTAAGAAGAGTCTGGGAGATGGGTCAGGAGGCAAAATGTGAGGCCAGAGGACTTAAGAGCCAGAAGGAATAAGTGTTAATGCCAGGTGTGACTGGCAAGGTATAAGAGATGGTGCCTGGTTGGATCTTCTATATGCTTTCTCCAACAAGATTTAGGCTAGCTGTAATTAAAATGCCAGACCAGAAATATCAGAGGAATTGTGGTTTGATCTGTGTCCATGTAAATAAATTTACCCAATGACCAAGTGTTTAATTAAAGTCTCTGAATACAGAAACAAGTTACTCAGACAGAGAGATTAATACAGGGAATTATTCATACCTCTGGCTGAGAAATTAGACAGAAAGTAGTGAGATACTCATAAATTAGCAGCACAACAAACTTCCATCATACCAAAGGCTGAAGAAGCCCAGAGTCTAACAGTAGCCGAAGACACTGCAATCAAGGTAGCTCTGTGGAACAGGATACAGAGTCTCAAAAAGAATGCAATGGACACTGGATATATCACTCAGAGAGATAAAGGACTAAATATTCTGGGTTTTCTTCTCCTTCAGTCCTTCAACCTTTTGCCAAACTCGTATTCCCACATGAACCAAACCAACCTGGAAGCCAGAGCACAAAGGAGTTCAGAAATGTGGTTACTTATGATAAGGAGTAAAGTGGGGGATAATATAAAAAATGTGAGCAAAACAAGATCATGAAGCATCAGTTTTGTATGCTATCTTTGGAAAACAGAGAGCGGTAAATGGGTTTAATGGTGGGCCTCCTTGGTGTTTTATAAAGGTCATTCTGGTTGCTACAGAGGTTAGATTTCTGGAGTGAGACTCTTGGAAGCCTAGATATGGTTCTGACTGGCTTTGAGAAAAGAGAACAGCAACATTCATTGACCTCATGATAGGAAATCCTGAGGGTCAATTATGTAAGATTTAAGGTCTCAATCAAACATCACCATGAGAATGACAAGAAACTCCCCTGGAAACAAGCATTCTGAGTTCAAGTGAGTACTGAAGCCACATTCATACCGGAACAAAATGACACATCAGACATTTACACATAAACTTACATCATACTCTTTCCCTTCCAGCCCTCTTGTGGATGAGTACAGCCATATGACTAGTTCTAACCAATGAATTATAAGTGGTAGTGGCAAATATCACTTCCATTGACTTGACTGTGTGAGATCCTCTTAGAAATACAGCTTTCACGGTGCAACACTGACGCAACAGCACTGGAAATGATGGCTGCTTTAGCAGCCTGGATCCCCAAAGGAGCACAGGATGGAATCCCCTCACAAACTCACAGTGGGCAAAGAACAGGAGCAAGAAGTAAACTTTGAATGCATACACCAATATTGCCATTCTTGTTCCTGCATCATAACCTTTCCAATCCTGGCTGATACAGGGGCCATACGTCCTTGAGCACACTACGCTGAGCCTTAATTTTCTCATCTGTAAAAGGTAGGAATGATGATACCATTCTCCTCACCATCCTATGTGATAACATAATAAGCTTGTATGTACAACTGTGCTTTGTTTACAGGCAACTGTTCATTTCACTTGGTAAACTTAAAATATTGCCACTTTGTTATAAAATAATAAATAGCAAAAGCAAGAGAATCACTACCCCAATGTTACTATCTGATGTTACTTTCTTGCCACCTAAAAGGAAATGTGATGCTCATTTTGACTATTTTTCTATATCTATCATAGATCTTTAAGTAAAACTTCATATGCCTGACATGACTGTTACAGGATAACATACCTTCTCCCTTCATAACACGAACTGCACAGGCCTGCCCAGACCAAGGCCACCTTGGAGGAGCCTTTCTTCACTGTCTCCATCTGCACCACTCACACTTATCACTGTCAGCCTGACAGAAATGAAATCTCCTCTAATATATATTACTCACTCCACTGTCCTCTATGTACCAAACTTTGGATTCCTTTATTTATTCATTTAAGAGTGCCAGAAGCAAACTGAGCACTATTTGCTCAATTTTGTGCATATAGGACATTTTCCTAGTCATGGTGGCTATATCTGAGGAAATACAAATTAGGGCCAGAATGTTTGAAGTCAGCCTATCATGGGTAATCTAGCATGTATGACAACTACGAGACATTCATTCATTCATTTACTCAATAAATAGTCATTGATTCTTTGCCATGTGCTAGGACTGCACATGGTAAATAAAGATAGACAGCGGGGGGGGGGTGGTAAATAAAGAAGGCAAAGAAAAAATTTGATGGTTAAAAAAGGAAACAAAGCTTATGTATATGGGGGATTGTAGGGAAGTCAAGGGAATGGGAAAAAATTATCATATGTATCCTATACTATGTATCCTATACTGGTAGAAATTCTCAATGTTGAATGTGATCATAATGCACATATATAAAATAAAGACTCCATCTCTATTCTTGGCTATTTATCATCTGGATGGAGAGATACCACTTAGCAAAATAATCACAGATACATGTAAATTAGCAGTTCAGGGAAGGGACATAAGAGTGATGATGCTGGTAAAGGTCAAGGTATTTAATTTAGTTCAGCAGGCCATGGGAAATCTCCTACAGGAAGTAGCATTTACATTAATATTTGAAGTAATATTTACACTGAAGTAGAAAGGAGGGAGAACATTCATTCAGAAGGGAATCATGTCAAAATCACTGTGGCAAGGTGAGTAGAAGAAATCAAGGGAAAGCTGAAACAGCACAAAGAGAAGTGAAATGATGGGAAGTGAGTTTGGGTCCATAGATCCAGTAGGGAGTGCTCAACATTGAGACTCTTGCACCAAAAGCAATGACCAGTTAATGAAATCATACAAGGAGATGTCCAACGTGACAGCAATCTTCTTTGAGTGGCATAGTGTCTGGAAGGAGAACAATTGTGTCAAAGTAGAACATAATTTAAGGGAGAGACCAGAATATAAATTCTCCAAAGTCAGGGATCTTTGTTCATTGATGTACGTAGAGAAGTACCTGGTTCATGAGAGGAACTAAGACAGTATCTGTGGAATGAATAATCAGATTAGATATGAGGGACCTGAAGCACAAACAAAGTTTTTGGAACTTAGGAAGCATATGAGCCATGTATAAAGACCATGTAGGGCGAGGATGTGTGGAAATGAGGAGCTCAGGTACTCCAGGCAGGTCGTCCAGAGAGAGCCCTGCTCAAGCCAAAGGCAAGGTGGCCACAAGGCCCAGACAGAATGAGCCATTCACTTTGGCTGGAAAGCAAGGTGCATGAAGAGAGTCATGACCATACAGTCACAAAGGTAGGCTCAGGTTAACTACCAGGGGCCCACTTTGAATGCCAAAGCTATTTCCCAAGCTTATCCATATATCTCCTCTTGACATTTGGAGTGCTCACTCGTGGGAACTCGGTGTGCTGTAGCAAGTGGAGACAGGTGCCAGGAAATCCAATTCTTGAGAAGCACTCTACACCAATGTGATGATAGATTTTTTGTTTGCTTTTTATTTGGAATTCCAGAACACAAGCCAGCCCTCCTCAAAATACCGTCCAGAGATATACCAGGACAGTCTTTCCTCTGTCTAACATGTGGCTCTCACAACCCTGGCCTACACTTGCTCTACTCTTTGGGAGGAGAAGAAGGGAATATGGAGGTATGTGGATGGAATCTGGAATCCCTGCCTCATGCAGTAGGAAAGTGTGCTGCAGCTCACTCACACAGAACTTCTTTGTTTTTTTTTTTTTTAGGTTTTTTTTTTAGGTTTTTTGAGACAGGGTCTCACTTCGTGGTTCAGGCTGGCCCTGAGCTCAGCCTCAAACTCACATCACAGCAATCCTCCTGCCTCTGCCTCCCGAGTGCTGGGATTATAGGCATGAGCCACCACGTCTGGCACTGTGGTATGTGGTACTGGTTGCTGCTGGGCGTGAGTCTTCACACCCAGTATGGTATGTGGTTACCGAGGATCGACCCCGGGTCCTTGTGTTTGCAAGACAGGCGCCAGAACCATTGAACTAACTCCCCGGCCCTCACACAGAACTTCTGAAGGAGTATTTCTCCCTCAGAGACTTCAGGCCTGTCTTCTTGCCACTATTAATATATAAAGAACTGTACTTGGACAAATCAGAGCTGTTGGAATGAGTTACTGATCACAAGTGTTCTGAGTGTTACTGGAGACAGGAACGACAATCAAAATATGTGATTTTGCTTCATGAAAGGGTGTAGCCCACACCTTCCTAAATTTTGAGATATTGAGTTCATTAAAAGACTAATCAAATGGGAATCAGGAACCCTGGTTGGTCATCTTGGTTTGCCACAAACCAAGGATATCTTTCCATATCTATTAAAAACATAATTCTAAAGAAGAAGGTAAGAGGTGGATAGTTGAGACCCTACGGTGGCTGGGATGTGCCAAATGATCCATTATGGAAGCTGCACCTGGTGAGATACCATGAGCGGACAGAATGTGTATGATTTGTGGAATTAGTCCTGGCACTGGGTCCCCGTCCTCTCCTCCCAACCAGCTATCCTTCCCAGAAAGGATTCATGAAGCGTTCTCTCTCTGCCTATTCCAAATGTAACAGCAATACTGACACCATTAATCCTACAACTGTCGCTACTAGGATACAATCCCCACACTAACCACCAAGCATCCAGCAATTGAACTCTTAAGGTGCCTATCCCATAGAGTCCCAAGTATAGCCATCTTATTTCTTCTAAGTCTTCTTCGGCCTAAGTTTTCTTAGCCTTGACATCCTGTGTCCTCTGCTTTGATCAGTTTCCTCTTTGTTCATATCCTGAGATTTGCACCCAGAAGAAGCCACACACAGTTGGCCAAGGATGGAAGAACCACTACTGCATCTCATAGTGCAGTCTTACCACATGACATCGCGTTGGCAGGGCCACGCCCACAGGGAGGATCCCAATGTGGATAGCAGGTGGAGCTAAACTTGTGACACATATGGAAAATGCCCTTTTCATCATACACAATACCACCTATGTATCAGGAAGACATCTGCCCTTTCCAGTTGCAAATACACTGTGGAGTTACCAGATCAATGGTTGTGCTCTGTAACCTCTTTCCTCCAAAGACAGAGACACTTCTTTCCGAGTTCTTTCTGCCTTAGCTGAGCTGGCATGAGAGAGGAGTATCAATAGTGCTGTGATGAGGATTTACATCTGATTCCTCTGGAGCATCAACATAGTATCCAGTAAACTACATGCTCAATCTTTGTTGAATGAAAGGAGATTAAAGAAGAGAGGAAGAAGAGGAGAAAGAGAGAGTCTCTGGGAACACTCTTATCATCTGATCAGGACCAAGTATCAGAGGAAAGACCCTCTTCCTAGCTAGAAACAGAAGACAAGGAGCATTTATTGAGTATCTGTTAGATGTCAGCAACTTTAGTTACATTCGCTCAAGCTATCTTTCATGCTTTGTGAGAAATGCTCCAGTATCACTCATTTTACAGATGAAGAAGCTAAAGTTGTGATTGCTGAGTCCTTCGCCCAAGAACATAAAGCTTGTTAGTGATGCAATTGGAATTAAAAGACCTCAGTGCATCCAGTTTTCAATATTTGATCCTCTACACAGGCCAAGTTGGTCTCAAGATGGAGTTGTAAGAACTGCCTCCAGCTTTTGCCCCGGACCTCACAGCCTTACAGCCGTGGTTCTCCCCAGAGAATCTTCAGTCAGGCCGCCTCTCAACAGGCCAACAGGGCACCCCTGTCTCTAGAAGTACTTGAGCTGGAGACCACATGGTGGCCGGAGAGGACAGCTGCCAAGGCTTCTTTCCACCCTAGTCCTCTATCTAAGAGATAAGAAGTTCCCCTCCCAGGCTGCTCTGGGCCTCAGGGCTGCTCTGTTCCTTCCACTGCAGGCCAGTCCAACCAATCCAAGATGCATACATGGTTTAGGATCAGATCTGCTGGGAAGCTCCTGCGCATCCCACGTAGGGCTGCGGATGATGGATCCGTGAACTGCTGAGAGATCTGTGGAGTGACTTCTGGCTCTGTGGTGAGATTCAGGCCAAAGTCCAGCCTGATAGGACTCAAAGGGGCCTCTTTCTCCCCTCCTTGAATGGAAGTCAAGTATAAAAGTAGTAGTGACTTCAACCTACATGGCTACTTCAAGCTCCTACTTAGCAGCAATAGGATCTAGCATCTCCTGAAGGAAGCAGAATGACTCTCAGCAGCTTTGATGATCATAGAAAATGCTCAGCCTGGCTTCACCTAGAAAGCTAGCATCTCTGGCAAATTCTACACCACTCTCTCTCTCTCTATGGCCCCTGGGATAAAAGCAAGGGCTGATTCTTCACAGAAGTGAAAATGGAAAACTGATTCTTAGCTGGTGTTTCCAGATCTGTTGCCCTGAAGGCCACACAGACAGACATCTTAGGGAGAAACCTTGCTTCTTGTCTTGAATGCTGGGTGGTCAGGTGGTTTCATCGCCAATCAGGACATTCAGAGGCAGTCCTGCACAGGAACAAGCAGGAGCATGAAATGAAGGCCCTGACTGCTGCTACAAAATCAATAAGTAAATCCCAGAATTATGTGCTAGAGCTGGTTTCGTTCTGTTGTGTTTACTCAAATATTTGATCCATCTCTTCTCCCAGTGACCTGAATTTCAAGAAGAAAATACTTCCGGATTTTGCTTTCAGACTGTACCCTCCTGAGAGTCTCAGCTGTCAGCAGCATCGTCTAATTCAGGAAGCCTCAGCCTCAGGGTAAATGCTCAAAAACAAGAACAGTGAGGCATTGGGCATTGCTGTGGGGGAGGGGAGAGAGCCTGACCCCAGCACCACCAACATCATAAGAGTCACTTCCCTTTCAGTTTAAAGGAAGGCAATAATTTTAAGTGCATTTTTGTATACAGCTAATTTGCCTATTAAACTATGGAGAGACAGAGCATTATAAATTAGTCACCTTTATTATTAAATGAATCAACATGCAGTAACCACCCTCGATGTGGGTGAGGCAGCAGGAAAGGAAGCGGAAACCCCATTGAGCACCCATCCGAGTGAGTCTCTGCCCTCCTGTGAGCTCCTGGCCTTGTGCAGGCCACATGTCGAGTCTGCAAACTGGACTCACTGGGAACGGCAGCTCCTTCCCACTTAAGGACTAGGATGAGGGCCAGTTTGAAGCCCTGGATGTGAAATGGTGAAATACCTTTGTCAACTCTACAGCATGCCATAAAAAAAGGACTTTCATTAAATTTAGCAGAGTTTAATTGAGCAACAAATGATTCACAGAGGTATCAGCCCTCCAAACCAGAATAGGTTCAGAGTTCTTGCTTTGCAAAGTGTGGGCAGGCAGCATATACAGACAGAAAACAGAAGTCAGTGTAGAGACAGCTGGACGGTCACACCGTGGCATTTACATCACTTGAACATGGTTTGTTGGTTGGCCCTTGCGATTAGCTGAGACTTGGTTGTGGCATTTGTTACAAAAGCAGACTGTGTGTCAAGCTTTCAGTTACTTCACATACCAAGATAGGGTATATTAAAGACTCAAATACAGAAGGCTTCTTGGGACAACCTTACTTTAATTTAATCGCTTTCTGCATTAAGGAGCACAATATAGATAAAACAGTGTAATATTATCTCTAATGAAGGAACTGCTCTTTCCAGTAAGACTATTAGACTTTGATTTAAGAAATGCTACTTTATTCATTTTTTGACATTAAAGGAATGTAGACAGTAGCAATGATGATATTAAATATAGGAAATCACACCTGTATGCTACTAAAATGTTTTAAGGAAATACATTCTGTCAATCATCAGGCACCTCTTCTAGGTAACACTAGGAAAATAGAGGCAGAGGTCCTCCATTTCAATAGAGCCCAGAGTCTAGTGAAGGGAGCAGGGAACAGGAAGTGTGCCTACAGCACCTTGTGCTGAAGGCACCCATCCATAACTGTGTGGTCCAGAACAAACACCCCAAGACAGCTCTGCTTACTGGAAACACACTGGCGCTCCTGAGAGGTAAGCAAGTTCCCTTTGAGCAGCCAAGTTTCCCCTTTCATTCCTGTCTCCTGGTGTCTGTGGGATGAGATTTTCTGGTCCCATCTTGTCTCTGAATCTGTCTCTTAGGTGCCCTTAGCATTGCCACCTGCTGCTGTATTTATGTTTTTCAGCAAAGCCATCAGCTTTCATGCAATGGAAGTGACTGTGCTGCAGTTAACGTGAGGCTTCAGCCCTCAAGGCCTGATGCCACTCAAAGATACTTGTCCCCACCTTGAAGGGGCTGTGCCAGGGAGTGTCAAGAGGAAGAATCAAGCTCAAAGAATGTCTTGACCATTGTTGGGGAGCTGCTCCTCCCTGCTGCTCCCTGTGTCATTTAGGCAAGGAGGATCAGGGTGTGCCTGGAGGTCAGCCTAGGGTATGCCCCGCTTCCCCAAACATAGCTTGCAGTTACAGCAGAAGGAGGTCACAAGATCTGGCCTTGTGAGCAAATAATGCTGTCACTGTATAATAGAAAGCTAATGATTTATGTTGGCTCCCTCTAATGCCTTACTTTCATGAAGCTTCATCACTCACACTTGGGACAAAGGTCTGTGGAAGCTAAGGCCCCTCACGCACACATCGTGACGTGACATGTTTGTGCCCTCTGCACCGAGTTTCCTGCCTCCATCTCTCATGGAAGCTCCTGACTCACTCCACATGGCTCTGCTCAACAGTCACCTGCGGTCTGCAGCATGTACATGTAGAATTAGCTGAAATACAGTGCAAGTCCTGAATAGCCATAAACCAGCTGTGTACAAAAAGGGAAGGTGTATTTGGTGCCACACAGTAGGAGTTATCATAGCAAAGAAGAAAAGAGAAAGGAGCATTACAGTTAGAGAGAGAGCCTCTCACCAAAATATTGCATTTGATACCTTTGACTATTAGACTTTCCTTCTGGAGCCATAAGATATGTAACTTCTTTAAGGTTTGAATATGTAAAAAAATTTTTATATATTTTTTCAACCCAAACTCTCCCCCATTCATTTGAGCACAGAATGGATTTTCTTTAGCCTTCTTACCACACTTATTGCAAAACACTAGAAGACACAATGGGAAATAGTAACAGTCCATTTGAACCAGATAACATTGTAGATGATAAGCATAATCATTTCCATGTTACCTATGATGAAATGGAGGCATCAAGTGATAAGTGAATTGCAGGAGCTTACCTAGCTAGAAAGCAACAAAGGCTTGACTTTAGAACCTAAGGATTTCAACTCCAAATCTAGATCTGCTTTGGGCAGGGGAGTTAGCTCAGTAGTTCCGGTGCCTGTCTTGTAAGCACAAGGACCCAGGTTCGATCCCCTGGTAACCACATACAATACTGGGTGTGAAGATTCCCCCCCAGCAGTAATCAGTACCACATACCACAGTGCTGGGCGTGTGGTGGCTCACGCCTGTAATCCCAGCACTCAGGAGGCAGAGGCAGGAGGATTGCTGTGATGTGAGTTTGAGGCTGAGCTCAGGGCCAGCCTGAACTAGAAAGCAAGACCCTGTCTCAAAAAATCTAAAAAAATCTAGATCTGTTTCCATTAAAATCAGAAAGGTAGTGAAACCAAGACAAGAAAAACAAGTGGGTTATGTTGAATTTTTAAGCAGAAAGGAAAGACAGAAAGATAAAGGGACTCTTCTGTTCCAGAAGGATTTAAGAGAACAGATGAAGAGCAAAGAGCTGGCACTAAGGGCCCATCCACCACTGGGATCTGATGGGGAATTGATGACTATAACAGGTTCAGGGAGGTGCAAAGGCCCCTAGAACTGCTTTCTTTGCTTTATTGGCTCAACCACCTAGCAATGAAATGACAAATTAGGACTGAGCATCTGCTCTGTCTCTTTCTGGATTTGGGGACAAGGATACATCTTTTGACCTCCAACTGCTTCCAGTCCTCCCAGGAACTCTGACCTCCAGCTGCTTGCATCGGCTAATTTACCCCGAACCCCAGGTCTTTCTCTGGCCATCAGGCTTTGCACATTCTATTCCCTCCCAGAGGAATGTCTCTCCCTTCTTTTCAATGCAAAAGTCTTGCTCAGATTTCCAAGCCCAGTCTCGCGGCCCTTCCCTGGTGGAACCTGCCCCACATCCCTCCAGAGGAGGTGTGGCTCTAAAGCCCCTTTTGTCCCTTCTCATGCTACTCAGTCCTCTGCCATGTTCTGGACACATCATCCAGAGTTCTCATTCAGAGTTGTCCCTGAGACAGTGAATGGGGGAAGTCCTCAGACCAGAGAGAGTCTACCATCTTCCCAAGCAACCTAACTTACCCTCCAAACCAAAGTAGGGGACCAGAACACAACCACCCCATGATGAGAAAGATGTAAATTGATCCACAGTGAGAGATTCTCAAAAAAGAGAATCGTAATGAAGAGGAGGAAGGGATTTGTATGTTTTTATAAATCAAAAACATCCCAGACAGTATTTCCTCCCTTAATTCTGTCAAGAGAGTACTGTTGTCACCCTCCTCCCACATTCCACTGTTCTGACCTCTGAATTAGTGGTAAGATCTGAAGGACATGTGCTTATTTAGAAGAAAAGATCCTGAAAAAAGAGCTTGCAGAGCCCTGCTCAGAAGGCCAACACTGACACCACCATGGCTAGAGGACAGAATCTGCTCTTTGGAAGGGAGATTCCATCTTGGGCAGGAGTCACTGACACTTTAAATCTTACAGTGCTATCTGGTTTGTTTCCACCTGCACCAAGATGCTATTGAGGATTAATTTCCTTTCCTTGCTTATCTACCAGTACAACCTAAAGAGACAGAGCTTAACTTATCATGCCAAACTTGGCTAGATTTAAAATCCACCACTACCATTCTCTATGAGACCCTAGACAGCTAGCATAATCTCTTGGGGACTTAGTTTCCCATCTCTGAAATTGTAATGTGGGGATAAACATTCCAAATTGTTTGTGGGATCAGATAACAAAGACATATAATTCTTAGAACATTGCAGTCCTTCACAAAAGGCAGGTATTAGTATTGATAGATTTTTACTGTGCCTTCCTTGATACCATCTGGAAAGTCTTTTTTATATTATAAAATTCAGGCACTGACGTTTACCTTTCACAGCATTAGAATAAGGCTAAGAAATTACTCAGCCTGAGAATGTGCTTGCTAAAGTCGGGGGCAGTAGGAGCAAAAAGATGGCACATTTGCCAAAGGGGGCTGTTTGTGCCAGTGTTCACCATCAGTTGTCTAGGCAAAGGGAATAGATAATGTTCTTGGACCCCATCGCCCTGGGCGAATTCCAAGTGACATACATGCCTGAAAAGAATTTCTGTTTCACTCTACAGTCACTCACCCCCAGCCACTGGCTAGTCACTCTTGTCTTCTGCACAGCTTTCTATTTCTTTCTTTGCTTCAGTGAACTGTAAAATGCTCTTATCCCAGGATATTAGGAACTGGAGGCCAAAGCATATATCCACTCCTTCTAGACCTGGAGGTCTGGTTCCAGTCAGGTTGTACTGTGTGTGGAATGCACAGATAACTTCAGCAGGGGAATCAGAATGAATCAATGAAGGTACTATTGATTAAGTCCACGAATGACATTATTTGATGGTGCCAGAGTAGATGATTCTAGTGGCTTTTGTGTCTTATTTTACCAATTCTAATTACATCAAAATATTCATTATCCCCACAACGACTTACACTCTCCTCTTCTTCTAACTGTTCTTTTCAATCTTCATTTCATACTCTGCCTCCTGTGCTCAAAGCCCAAACTGGGACAGTCATGCAGGGAGATGTGTATTGTATAGGTCAGCAGTATTATCATCCTAACACATGACACTTGAGTTCTCTCTGCAAAGGAAAAAGTAGGGGGACTTATCTTCATTTTTTAGCAATTAGGCCAAAAGTATCTTCCACTCAGAGCCATTACAAGTACAGTCAATGGCCCGTTCAATTGCAAGAATATTAGAATATGAGGTCCTTTAGATGCTCAAACAGGAGAGAAGATCAGAGTACATACTCAACTGGGAGTTCTGAACCACACATTTGAAAATATCACAGGCACGAATTATGCTATAGTGACAGTTGATTCAGGTGTCACTTACATATCTGATATAATTCCATTCCCATTAAAATGGAGAGGATCATTGAACAGAAAGTTTACACCATAATTCACTGGGATTGGCCTAGCCCTCTTGGTTGATTTTATTATGCAGACTTCTCAGTATAAGGACAGCCTGGCCATCATGAGCCTACTGTTGCCTGAAAGTAGAGGAAAAATCTGAAACCACATCAAAGCTGGAGTCATGCTGTTTACTGGCAATGGGTGATTTTGTGTAATGTTTAAAATGCAATCCCTTTCATAGGCTCAGCAAGAAGTTGTCTATTTCAGAAAACCATCTTCACTCCCACTCTCCCTTCCCCCCAAGAAAACTGCAGAAAGAAAGAGAAAGAGAAAAGTGAGAACATTTTGCTGAAAAGTAAACCAGGAATAACCAATTTTTACACTCCTTTCGGACGAGACTGTGCAACTATATTCTTGTAAGTGACTTTCTGAGTATGATTGACTTACACTATCCAATTAGCAGAGGTGGATAAACTATGAACTAGACAGCTGTTCAAATACATTGAAATGTGTCATTGGAGCCAATGCATATAACAAATTCTTCATTTTAAATATAAACATGGACCAAAAGGAATTCAATTTCATAGAAAATAAGTTTCTTTCCTACCCAACTAAAATAAATGCTGAGCAAAACATTTATATGAACACATGTCAAGCGAGTTGCCTAAGGCAACAGCATCTCAACTCAGGCCAGCACGAACTATACTCCAGTAGAACCAGAGCCAGCTCTCTCATTCATTCCATAAAAAGGATGGAGACAAAGACACTAGATTTGGAAATAATAGTATTGTAACTGTTGGTGTGGCAAGTTACTTACCAGTTTGAACCACCTATTTAAACCAGCCAACATAATTCACAATGGTTACCTTGAAGTATCTATTTCTTTGATGAAATAAGCACCATGTATATAGTGTTCAGAACAGACCAACCCTTTAGATAATAGGTCTTGAATGCCTCATCCTAGATTGATTAGTTGTCTTAGCAGGAAAGAGATTTGAACTTGAGTCAAGTAGCATCAACAGAAAGCTGATCAACTCAGCAAAATATGCTTTCTTTTCCCTTCTCCAAAACAGGGATGATAACAGCTCCTCTCCCTTCACAACTGAATGACAGAGATGATCGAGATAACATAGAGGAGAAACTTTTGAACTCTTGGACAGGAGACAGAGAGAGAAACCAAAGCTATTATTACGTGTCTTTGCCAAGTGATAACAGGTGATTGCACCCCCAGGAAATAGCTCTCCGATCTTGAGAATTCATTGTCCATATCAAGAAAACACGCACTACTGACCTGTTTGCTAATGTCAAATTGAACTTGGCGATGCGTTTAGTGAACTAGGATCATTATGCTTAAAAACACAACAGTGGTGGGTGAACAGGAAAACACTGAGCAGGCTCCCTTCTGCATTCTGAGCGTAGGAGTGACTGAACAGGTTTGGGGTGCTGAGTCATCAACAACAAAAGAAGATTAAACCAAACCATCCTGTTCAGTTTTCATGCTATTGTGACGTCCTTGGGATTTCCCATTTTTTGTTCCCTATGTCCAATGGTAGAGTCTGGTTTCTTCTAGGAAACATGAATCCAAGATCCCTTTTTTAGGAACTTTGGCATCTGGCCAAAAAGATTTCCAGTAGCCATACTTTTAGTGCTAACAAATGAAATGTCATTGACTGTATTTTTTTATTTTTTAAATTAAGAATAAAAAATTCATTTTCCTACTTCCATAATGAGAAAGAAACACCCACAGACATTTGATTTTAAATTAAGAGACCATTTAGACCTTGAGGAAAGAGATATGTTTTCATAGTTGCTCCAAATGGTAGTGAATCTTCCATAGGGTCTCAAGGCCTAAAAGAGGTAGTTCGCCTTAATGAATTCCATTAGTAAAACAAGCATTACTTCTCTGGGATAGCCCCTCCTGAAGACACTGTGCCAGCTCCTGGAGGAGATTCTGAACAGTGAGGACACTCCTAGGAATAGAAGGAGTCCCTGATTTCACTGGAGCTGGAGTCATCAGTCTTTGTAGCTGATCTACAAGGACATGAAAAACAGACATTATTTTTTTCCCATTCTGCAGGTGGCATAGGCTCCAACATTTGTCTGTGATAACAGGACATGTTAATGGTGAAACTGAGCCTCCACGACCAGTTGGACCCCTGGGAAATTATTACTTTCCAGCAGGTTCTTTGTCATTATGTGGTCACTCATTCACGCACACACTGCACAAATATTCACTGAATGCCGACCCTGTATCTTGCACTGAGCTATGTGCAGGACAGCCAACTGACCAAGGCAAGGTCTTACCCCAGAGAAATGGGGGCGGCCGGGAAATACAACAGCTAGATTCCCTCAAGCCATAGGAAATACCATGGAGTAGGTATATGCTACATAAAGCAATCTGAGTCCATGCTCCAGCTCAGCCTCATATTTGCGTTTTTGCATAGCACATCCTTATCTCTTCCTAACTTAGTGCATCACTTGATCTTTATTGTCGGTACACATGAACATCCACACCAACACTGGAATATAAATTCTATGAATACAGATATTTTTGTCTATTTAGGGATATCCTGTCAGTACCTAAAACAGTGCCTAGCAAGTAGCAGGTGCTGGATAACGTTCTCTAGGGTGAATGAATCCACTAGATATCCCTGGAAAATTTTATTTACTCTCTTCAAGCCTCAGTCTACACATCTACAACATAAACAATGTCTGAATGATTGGATTACATAGTGTGAACATACCCAGCACAGAGCACAGAGCATTATAACAAGATAAGTGGCCATTATTATTCAATTTTGGCAAAGCAGTAGGTTTTGGGGCTCAAGGAATGTTAATAACCTCTGTTTGAGGAGGTCAGAGAACCTGTCACGTAGAGTCCTGAAGAAGGAGTGGAAGAGTGTGCTAGAAGAAAAGAAAAAAGGACAGACTCAAATACTAAAAAAGGCCAGACAAGGACCAAAAAGCCTGCAAGCTGTTCTCAAGCTCTGTTGTCTAAAAAAGTAATACCCTCCACTTTTGGTCAGTCTTCCCTCCTTATGCCCTCAATTATCTGTGTACTTGAAGGATACTTTCTCTAGTACTGGACTAAAAAACAAAAACATGACAAAAGTTCTCTAACTCCCCTGACAAGGAGACAGATTAGTCTCCGGGAATGATGCAGTGTGGGGCTGCCTTGGGGGCCCTGCCATGCCTAGATTCTGTGAGCGTAGCGCAAATCCAGACCAGAGACGCAGCAAGGCAGTGACTGCAACAAGTAAAACAAGAGGCTCTCCGCTCGATGACACACCTCTGATTCAGTCTGTTCCGACAAAGCCAGAGATTAAGTTTCCTCGCCTAAAGCTGCGAGGAGAAACATGACACCCTTTGCTGTCTAAGTGTGGAACATGCTTTATTAACCCAGCTTTAATTATATTCCATTTTGAGGTTCAATAGTTTCGATTGCAACACCGCATGAAACCAGGCTGAGCTGCACCCCATGGGACTCTGTCCATGGACCAGATCAGAAAAGTGCCTGGGAGGCAGTGACCTGCTTACACCAGCCCAACAGAGAGCCAGCTTGGAGCCTGTGCCCAGCTCCGGGGGAGCCCCCACAGTGGCCCAACCAGGCCAGGGCTGGGCTGGCAGGGAGATGGATAAGTAACACATGTCTCAATCTACAGAAGCAATGATGCTTCACTGGAAAGGCAGAAGTGAATGTGGCGGGATTTACACACAGCCCTCAGTTACCAGAGAACAGGAAGAGTGTCACCATCCCCTCTCCGATGCCATTCTCATCACCTTCCCTCTCTTCGCCTCACCCTCCATCCTAGAAAGAGCAGGAAAAGGCCTTTTTCTTTTCAGTGGGAACATTAGGATCAACTGACTTGAAGGAAAAGTGTCAATTGTGCACTTTTGTTTTGAGGTCAAACTTTTGCCCCATCTTTTGCCTGCCTTTCAATACTCTTTCAGTGAAGTCACCAAGACAGCCAACTGGGCCAAGGGCTGAGTGTCTCCATTAGAATGGTGAAATAGCTACCCACATCAAGCATTTACTACATTAGGGAGTGTGTGGAGAGTTTTACATGAATTAGCTCCTTAATGAGTTACAATAGCTTTATGAGCTAGGCACACGCTTTCCATTTTTCTAGTCCTCGTGATCAGAAGGCATATCGCCCACCTGGACCCTGGCCTTTATCATGTCAAAGGAAAGTAGTTGGACAGGATGATCACTGAGGGCCTCTACCCCTAGGTCTTACCGCAGTTTTGCCTCCCCAGTCAGTGTGCAAAAGTCTGCACTGGAATTTGGTTCTTCCTCTCTGTCTCCCACTACAAACTTGATTTTCCATGCACAAAAATGAGTTCTTACTTTAACAACACTTTATCCAGCCTCTGGCAATTCATATGCCAAGTTAGGCATTTATATAGGTATATATATGATTTACTGCTAAGGATGCAAGATTGGGGAAAATCTAGCAAAAGGAAAAACAGCACAACTAGTAACCAAATCCCTCTTTAAGGTGTTACATGGGAAAAAGGAACTCTTGGGACAGGTCATTTTTCCCCTCAAGCAGGAGATATGCAAATGTCTCCAAGAGCTTCCTGGACACAGCTGACATACTTAGAATCAAAGGGTTATCATCTAGCCAAGGTCACTACTACAGAAAGGTCATATTGCCACAGTTAGTAAATTAGTTTTCAGTATGCACCCTGCACTAAGCCTTAGATGAGACAAAGAGCAGATAAAGAGGAAAAAAATAAATTACTCTTACCTCAAGAGCCCATCGTCCTGTGAGATGCAACCACAATCTAAGCTGGATTCGAAAGAACGAATTGAGAAAGTGCTATTTCTGACAGGAGAATGGGGAAGGAGGAAGGGTGGCTGGCAACGGGGTCTGGTTCTCAGCACACATGACATTGATCCAAACCTTGATAAACGAATGGGCTTTGACAAGTGGAAGGGAAGGAAGAATATTTACCAAAGGCAAATGATTAACAAGTGTTAGCTGTCTCGCCATGATGTGTACACACGTGCACACACAGGGAGTGTCCAGATTTAGAGTGTCCCCATGCTCACACCCGCACCCACTCACCTAGGTTTCTGTGAGCCCAGCCCCAGGAGTGTTCATTGGCCATCAGGACAACCGGTCACACACTTAGAATGGCAAGATCAAAACGCATGTCACTGGTGAGTTCAATTTAAACCATATGTTTCTGCCTTGTTTCTGCCTAGTTCATCAAAATTATCTTTCACGTTTGAATTTGTATAGGCAAAAGCCTTCCTGGGTCTTTTTTTTTTTTTTCTTCTTCTTCTTCTTCTTTTGACATGTAGGAAGTTGTCATTATCCAAAGGAAAAAACACATTGAAACCACAACAGAATCTGATCCTCTCAGAAAGAGTGAGATATTTTCAGATGTACATATGAAATCTGAAAAAGCTGAGAGTCTTCCCATTTTGTTTTATAGGTTCTGTATGGTCCTATACTCCAAGTTTTCCTCTATTTTAAAGGTCACTATGAAACAATATAGTTTGATAATGTAATTCAGGGCCCAGCACAAGAGCCAGCAAACTAAATGTGAGAGCAAATCCAGGCCCAGTGGACCAGGACCCACTGGTTAAGCCTGACTTGTCTGCTTATTTGGTTCAGTGTTTGGTGCTGAGGATGGAACTTTGAGCTTCACACATGGTGACAAAGTGTTCAGTCACTGAGTTACATTTATCAACCACTAGATTTGATATTCTAATGGGTAAGAAAAATAAGGGAGAATATTTTATGACATGTGAAAACTACACCAATTCAAATTTGGATGACCAAACTTTATTCGAACTCAATCATGTTCATGTCCATTCATCCATTCCCTGTGACTACCACTGCACTGCAGCCCCACAACTGAGGAGCTGCATGGAGATCATATGATTCACAGCACTCCACATACTACCCCGTGTCCTTCACAGAAAGTCTCAGTCAAGACCTGCCCTGGTATGTAGTCTGGCCTCACAGAACTGGATGCCATGATATTGTTTAAAGTCTTGAAATTGAATAGACAAAATCATCTAATTATCACCAGTAGTTTTTTGTTTTTCTTTTTGGTTCTTTTTGAGACAGGGTCTCACTTTGTAGTTCAAGCTGGCCCTGAGCTCAGCCTCCAACTCACAGCAATTCTCCTATCTCTGCCTCTTGAGTGCTGGGATTACAGGGGTGAGCCACCATGCCCAGCACTGTGATATATGGTGCTGATTGCTGTGGATGTGAGTCTCCATGCCCAGTATTGTATGCGGTTACCAGGGATCGAAACCCGGCCCTTGTGCATGCAAGACAGGCACCAGAATCACTGAGCTAAATCCCAGGCCCCTCACCAGTAGTTTTTATCTTTTAAGAACTAAAGGAGTGAATTGAACCTCTGGGCCACACCACACTTTGTCCTTTGTTTTTGAAATCAGTTCAATGGGTCCTTTAATTATCCAGACAGAAAATAATATATCTACCATTGCATTTGAGGAATAATGAAGTCACCATAATCTGAATATAAATATTTCTGATAAAAATAAAGAATTCTCATTAGTATATAAGCTAGACATTTATTTTTACCACATCTGTATCTCTGTGAATTTTGTAGCTTCCTTGGAGAAAGTTTTGATCTTCCCTGTGATTATACATTGTTACTCATTATTAAAGGAGAGAGAAAGAAAATGTTTTCTAAAGATTTTTCGACAGAAAATTAGGATACACATCAAAAACTTCAGGAATAAAATGTTTGCACTTCAATCTGCAATTAAGATTGTATTAGCAATATTTAAGTCATTTTGTACTAAATGATGATGATGTTATTCAAGATGAATAATGGTCTTTGTGAAAGGGTGGTAAAATAGAGCAGTACCATCTGACAGTCTTCTGCAGCCCATGATATTAAGAGCAGAGTTTCTCCAGAAAATAATGAAGGACTCTGCTGCACGTTATCCATAAAGATGGGTAAGCTTAGATCCATCTATCAAAACTAAGGAGGCAAGATTGGTCTGGGAAGAGCAGGAGGGAGACAAGAGAATAAAATCCTCTGCTCACTCTATGCCTGTATAGACCGAGGTCTAGACTCTGGTGAAGGAGGCACAGGTCAGAGCCCCAGAGAGAGGGAGAGTATAAAGGGCTCTTTGCAATGGATAGGATGGGAATGACCACTCAGAGGCCTGTGGAACATGAATCTAGGTCTATGGTCCCTGAAAGCTATTACTATATAAAGCCATATTTTTAAAATATTCTCTGCTTGAACTGATTACTTATAATCCTCAATATTCAATTAAATTGGGTTCGAAGTTTGCAATGTTGGCTCACTTGTGCTGTAATAAATTAAGATCCTGCTCCATATGGGGAGAAAATAGCAGAGAGAAGAGGGCCTTCTCCTGGCAGCAGGGTTAGCAATGATCACTAGATGCGGATGGCAGTGCTCACAGAGTGGTGACTGGCAGTGATAGAAGTGCCATCAGATGGCAAAGGAGTAGAAATAGGTCTGCGATCAGAGCCTATTTACTTATACACATAAGCTATTGTCCAAAAGAACTTTGAAACTAACCAAAGAGAAAGGCGGCAGGTGTCAAAGGAATGTGACCTCATTTCATAGTCATGATGAGTCCTGGAGACATACAAGGTACCTCTGTTGACAGCCTCTATCAGACTACAAGGTCTTTTAGGAGTGGTCTTCCTTATAATCTTTCCACCTCAACCAACTAGCATAATTCCAGCTTCAAGCAAAGTTGAAGTACAATTGGTGTAGAAAATAGAAAGGTACAGGGCTTACTCACATGTGCATTCTCATTAAACAGTCCCCATTTGATCAAGCTCAAGTTCTTACTGCAACAGAAGGTGTGTAAGTTCTTTTGTGAGAAACTATTGGATATGACTCCATTGAGAAACACAGTTCTGCCTCTGCAACTTATCTTGAGAAATCCATAAGAACAAAAGTGCATAATTTCAGAGGAATTATAATAGCTTGAAAGCATGTCTTAAGAGAACATCTTAATTAACAGGAAAGATTAAAGATTACAAAAAACTTTCCACAGACACAATCTATCTACTTGTGGCTGCTAAACTGATGGAGTTGCTTTTCTTCAGACTTGAGAGTTACATTCATACCTAATCAGCACCCAATAGATCAACCACAATAACTAATTAATTTTACTAAGGCATATATATGCATAATAAATGTGGAATCTTGGAATGATCAGGTGATAAATGATACATAGATCATTTATCCCAATACAATGTTCACATCTTGTTGATTCTCCTTTTCATAATGTATCATACATCACTAGCCCTCTTTTTTGGTGAACATGATCATGGTCTGACAGTTCCTATTGGTCACATCCTTTGAATCACACACTATTAGTTAGATGAGAAAAGTAAGGCATTGATAGGTGACACAAACTATCCCAGATGGCATACATAGGAATTGTACAAGAAAACTCTTAAGTTCTGACTTTTAGCTAAACATCAAGTTCACTTTGCTAGGTATCATGTTATTGGCAGAAGATAATCAAACTTCTCATCTACTGAGTTAACATTACATTTTTTTTTTACAAAGTAGAGAGAAAAAAGTCACTGAAAATATTAAAATAGAATTAAAATTTTAATCTGCATCAATCTGCATTTGCACGGAATGCCTATGTTCCTTTGCTAGGATCCTCTGAGATAGACATATGTGTTATGCTCTAGGATCCTTCACTAAAGTAGATTGGACAATGTGGAAGATCTCGTTCTGTCATATTGTATTACAGCATGAACACACACACACCTCATTTGTTCATCATTTGGCTGTGAAATGTATATTTAGTTGCTCTTGAAACATGCCACGTGGACTGGACCACTTTTAAGAAGCAGTTCTACAACAATAACCATTCCATGGCAACTCTGCCAAGGGTACAGCAACAGACCTTGCGTTCACAGAATCCTCCATTCAGACCCGGTTTGTGGCTTCCAAAATTGCCCCTGTGAGCAAAGAAAGCTAATGAATAGAATTTGCATGGAATAACTTAAGCCGATTTTGGCATCCCAGCCCAACATCTGTGTTGACATCTCTCCTTTCATATCTCCCCTGTTGTTACCAGAGTGGCCTCTCTAAAATGCCCATCTAACCATGTTGTCTCCTGCTTACATTCTCAAAGTAGCTTGGATCAACCACCCCACTGTCCCTTTCAGACACCTCTCCCCCCCCACCCACTCTTCTCCATTTTGTCTCTAAACTTTGATCAAGCTACTCACCTCAAGACCACCTCTTACTTTCCTGCCATTGTTTTGTTTTGTTTGTAAAAGCAGTACTCTTCCTGGAAGATAAGCAGCTGGCACAGCCCAATCCTTTGGTATCCAGCTCAGATATCCACATGATGGAAGTATTTCCTCATCTGCTCTCAAACAAGATGGATGACTTATCTTTGTATTAGAGAATGATGGAGTCTGTACTGCTGCTAATGAAGGAGACCGTAAACTTCCTGCAAGGATAGAATTGTACCTATTCACTTCTGCATGATCAGCATTATGACAAGTGTTATTAGATGATACTGAATGAATGAATGAATGCTAATTTGTTTATACTGTTTATGTAACTGAACTAGCACAGTTGTCAATATCTTTATAGTCTATCAGAACTATCCAATTATAGAGTGTAGTCTATCACAACTATCCAATTATAGAGTATGTTTACTCCTTAATTATGTAATTATGGTACTATGCAGTGTTTCCCACTGGATGAGAACCAATGCTAGAATCTTTAAATTATGTGTAAGAGGACTTTGCACAGACACAAATCAAATAACAAATAACACAAATCAAATAATAACAACATCAAATAGACTCCAACTGTACTTCAGTACTTGTGGTGATATTAAGGGGAAAATCTTAGTCAGGTGCCACATTGTTACATTTAGCTTTGAATATTTCAAAAATAATGATGATGGCCCCTAAACAATAAACACTAACCTTACAAAATGAAATACCTGAGGGGCTCACAAGTTCATTGGCTGTGGATCAGTTAATAAACTTCTTCTAATATTTTCTGTGAATTAACAGAATACAGATGATAATAGTAATTTCTTCTACTTAGAATTATGATTTTAAAAAATAAGATGAAATAGTATGTGTGGAAATGCGTCTGAAATGTTGGGAAAGCAATTTCATTGTAACCATCAAAACAACCAGCTTCCACACAATGCAGATTGCTCCCCATTCTGTCTCAGCCAGTGTGGCTGAAATTGAACATAAACAAGTTCTAGTTTAAGATGTCTCTTGGTGTGCAATGATTTAGTTCTTCCATTCCCAAATTCCTGTTAAAATGACTAAAGACATTGTTAAAAGAATAAAATGTCCCAGAAATGGTGTCAATTGATTGAATTATATGAGGAATTTCTGCCAGATTGGGCAGACTGAGACAACGAGGGAAATCACTAGTGAGTCAAACACCCGAGACAAGTCAAGGAGACAAGAACAGAGTCTGCATGGATGCCCAAAGGCAACTCTCACACCCTCAGCAACAGGGTACAAGGCCCCACGAGATTAAGACAAGGAAATCCTTCAAATTCACAAGTGACTCCAAGGGAATGACAGCAGTACAGGAAATCACACTGGGTACGAATGTACAGTTAGAGCGACATCACCACGCTTTTCTCCTCTATCCCCATACCAAAACAACACAACTTCTATGCAAAGACATAATATTGCCCCACAGGCAACCAGACCTCTAATGGAACAAAACAAAAGTGTGAAAACCCAAATTTTGTTTTCCTTTTCCTTTTAGACCTTGGCCAGAAAACTTTAATCAGAAATTTATAGAACCTATGACCCTATAGGATCTATCGAATCTGTGTTCACCTCAAGTCTAGATCTTGAATAAGTTCTCTAAGGCTTCTGAGTTCATGGGACATTCACAGGAGACACCAGCCCAGTCGGCCTCTGGACAGGTCAGTGCTATCTGAAGCTCTGAAGTGAAAGTGAGTGTGAAGAAGGAGAGAGATAGGTTTGTCTTCTTGGCATAACCTGTTGGCGACTCACTCTGAATGCAAAATGAAGACTTTTTAAAAATTATGTGTCTACAACCCTTCCAAGTCACTTCACTCTTTTTCCTGCTCTACTAGTCAAAAATTGAGTCTAAGACAAGAGAAGGGAAATTAATTTAGGGACCCTGACTGGGTTGAGTCGGGGCATTTTCTCAACCTTTGGAGAGAGGAAGAAGAGAGACCAAAGTTGAAGCAGAGAAAAATGGAAAATGTCAATTTTGTAATACTTTGCTTTGAGTTAGGAAGTGATCCCTTTGAGAATTTTACAAAACTTCACCGAGTATCTAAATTTCTTCTCAGTCACTTCGGCTGTTCACAAGGGCTTCTCTGAGTGTCACAGGAACCCCGAGAAGAAGGGCTCTGAGAGCCAGTCCCAAAGTGGCATGGCACAAAGAGAAGCTTAAAGAAATAGCCTACTTAGATTTTTTTGTTTTTTTAAAATTCAAATCTTTATTGGTTCATTATGAATACACATCATCATCACATTCAACATTGAGAATTTGTACCAGAATATGACAGGACTTGACTATTTAGTTTTTTTTAAAAAACACATACTACATTGGGTAGGGGCTAAAGGAACAAGTTTGTTTTACACTAAGAGGCAGAATTGAAATAACTCATAGAAACCATGAAAGAAATTGAAACATGCTTAATATTAGAAAAGAAATTCCTTTGATTGTGCTGTGCTGAACAGAATGAGTTTCCTAGGCAGGACAGAAGAGGAGGGAAGGCTGGGGCTAATCCTCAAAGAGCTCAAATTTAGTTTGGAGTTCTTCCGCAGGAGTATTCAGCATGGGAGAGCTGAGGAGTAGGGCTTAGTTTAATGGTCTTTCTTTTTTTTTTTTTTTTTTTTCTTTTTTTTTAGTTTTTTTTTGAGACACAGTCTCACATTTGTGGTTCAGGCTGGCCCTGAGCTCAACCTCAAACTCATAGCACAGCAATCCTCCTGCCTCTGCCTCACTAGCGCTGGGATTACAGGCGTGAGCCACCACACCCAGCACTGTGGTATGTGGTACTGGTTGCTGCTGGGCGTGAGTCTCCACACCCAGTATTGTATGTGGTTACCGAAGAATTGAACTCGGGCCCTTGCACTTGCAAGACAGGTGCCGGAACCACTGAGCTAAATCCCCAGCCCAGTTTAATTCTCTTTCTAACAGACACTGAGATTAGGTTGAAAGAAAAGACAAGGAAGGTAAATTTTTAAGAATCAAAAGTTTTAAGATCAATAGAAGACTGGGGATTTAGCTCTGTAGTTCTCGTGTCTGCCTCATAAGCACAAGGTCCCAGGTTCAATCCTCGGTACCAAACAAAAAACAACAAAACAACAACAAAAAAGGACTAATAGAGGCACCCTCAGATGCCAAGAGTATGTTTCTAGGTAGATTCATCCAAAGGCATTCTCTTTTACTAAACAGAAGATATTCCTTTCTGTTCTATGGCTTAAAAGCCAACTCTCCTCTAATTTGTCCAATTCCCCTTCCTCAAAATATCACCTCAGAGAGTGTTAATTCTTCTGTGACAAGTTCTGTTTACAAAGCCCGCTGTTCTCTGGCCTGAGGAGAGCCTGGGGTTTGCCTGGTAGGCCTGACCCACAGGGAAGCATTCACAGTGTCACCTTGGATTAAATCTAGAATCTCCAAAGATGAACTTTTCCTTCCAAAAGCATTTGTATCAGTAATTCCATCTCAAATGAAGAGTGAGTCTGCGTCAAACTCAGAGAGACCCCACAGAAAAGCGAAGGCCAGGGTCAAAGCCAGCAGCTGACACCACATGAGAAGACTGCAGGCAGGAGCTGACTCTCTTCCATGCCTGGGCTGAGACTCAGACAATAGTTAATCAAACGTGACTCAGAAAACGTATCTGTACCTGTGAACAAAGCCCAGGCCTTTGGGCTGCATGATCATCACTCACACTCACACAAGTGAGCCAACAGGTGAGCTGCTCTGACTAGCACATCATTTCTTTCTGGCTAGGATTTCTGCAGAGTCTGCTCCTCAGGGAAGGCAAGACATCTGAGTGAGGTAACAGCAACAGTCACAGTGAATCAACACCCGGAGGAGTGGATATGCATGTGAGCCGCTACTCCAGCCTTGGTTCTGGGCAGGTGCAGGAGGCTCATTCACAAAGGAGCAATGGCTCTGCCTTTGAGGAGCTCACAGCTACCTCGTGATGGTAACATAATGGTCAGCGTCCTCTTGGGGAAAGGCCCGCTGAAGAAACAGAAGTAAGAGAGCAGCAGAGGACTCCTAGGAAGCTCTCATGGACGTCATATCTTCTGAGCTACAGCTCCCATGTTGGCCCCAAAATGGAAAAGCACACTAGAAAGAGGGGAGAACCTAAGGAAAGATTTAAGAGCAATGCATTTGTTGTAGCTCTTTAAGGTATTAAAGGGCTCATTTCATTTATAGAATTTTTTAAAGTGACCCTTCTGTAGGTAACACTTATATTTGAAGTGACTTGGTAGGCACTTGGTATTTACTTGGTATTCTTCCATTGGTAGAATAGCACTAAAAAGTAGCTGGCTACAAGTGGGTGTGAACTAGGTTCTAGGGTGAATTCTAAACATCTATCTACACCTATTGAAATGTACAAGGAGTATTGAATAAGAGAGAATAAAGACTTACTTAAATTAAGAGTCTTCCATTTAAGAACTTATTGGGAAGCTGAGATTTGCACTCTGGTTGTAGAGTAGTAAAAATTCAGGTGTTGAAGGAGAGAGGTCAGGAAAATACTGCAGAACTACACAAGTCTGGCTGCATCATAGGAACATGACTTCTTTTGCTTTCTACAGAAATATTGACTGTACAAAAATAAGAGATAAATTTCCATCAAAATTGAGCTGCCTCCATTCTCCCTTGGCCATATTTTAAGATAGATATTTAAGAAGACAAAGTAGTTCATGCCTGAAGCCAACACACTGACTGGCATGAGCCCAGGATAAACAGCATCAGTAAAATTTCCTAACCTCCTGGGAGACTATGGGTTGCCTGCTGAATGGAGCTCCCAGCATCTCTAAATTTCTCTTCTTATAAATTTTAGAAAGGAAATCGCATCATGGATCACTAAATGAGCTGTCATTGATGTGGTCCAAAGAGAAGTAATACATGGGATTATTTACAATCCTATCCAATGCAAGAGGCGCTACTCTCTGGTGTTACATGCAGTTCTACGTGAAGGGGGAGCTGAATGAACACACCTTTCTTTATATTTCATTTTTGAAATCTGTTTGAGGATGGTTACCTCTCTCAGATGAAAAGAGGAGTTTTTAGAATAATGGAAAGATATGTATACAATAATGGAATACAATGGAATAATGACATAATAATGGATAGATCGGGAGACAAACACTAAACTCCCCACACAACTTGTATGTGATTTTAGGTGGGTTGTTGCCTCATTAGGTCTAATTCCTGAGATGATCTCACTTACTCCAGTTGGTTTGAAAGACTGTGATTTTCAAGTTGAGAGTAGGTTTAAATTTTGAGTTCAAGCTTAAGATTCAGATAAAATATTCATGTATTTTATAAATATTTTGATCTATCATGTACCAGTAATTGTCTCAGACAATGCCTTCCATTTGAGTCACTTAACTCATTGTTCCGAAAAAAGTGAAGCAAACTGAAAAATATCAATCTCGAGCAAAATAAAATGGTAGCGGGCATGAAGTCATCACATATTCAAAACACAGGCTCTTTCTCAGATTTTTTCTAGAGGTGGGTCATTCATTTATTAAGCTGAGCTTCCTAAAGGACAACGTCAAGAGGAAAACATGACTTATATCATAATTTTCAGTGACACAAATAGCATCAAAGCTATTTCTATTGCTGAGATCTGAATATTTAATGTCAGCTTGACACAGTTAAATACTTCAAACTACAGAAACTTAATTCAACAAACATTTGTTCACACCTACTCTGAACTAGGCCTTGTGCCAGGTATTAAAATGAATGGGGTGAGTAAGATCTAGCTTCTACCCTTCGAGTTGCTCCTCAGCATGCCTACACATCAGAACCCCTAGGCTTCACTCGAGAGTCCTCCCCTGTCCTAATCTGCCCCCATACAAAGAGAACAGATTATGTTCCAGCTGAGGGAAAATCTCAGCAGTGTAGTAAACTGGGGACACAGAACTGAGATGTGGATATGGGAGTGGGAGTCGGGGTTTTTAGTGTCGTTTTGAAGACAACTTCCCCCCACAGCTATCGTGGAACATGCATGTTGAATTTTGAGCACGTGGAATTTGTAATTCTTTTTCAAGTCTTCTTCATCAATGATTAATTTGCTTTGTGATGCTATAAACACTACCAGTGGCTAAAGAAAACGGAGTGACCTCAAAGCAGTGGCTTCCTCTGTTCTACCTGACGTGATGTAATTCCAGGACAAAGGAAACCATCAGTCCCCAGAAGAGCCAGATTACCCCCAGGAACACAGAACTTGGCTGAGAAATGGTATTCCCTGAGAAGCAGAGCTCTCTAGGCCCTTGGAGGCACCCATTCCATGGTCTTTCTCAGAAAGGAGTCTAATCAAACCCATTAAAGAAAGTGAGTCACGGAGTGGTCAATGGACTTACTCAAGGCCACGACTGCGACTGGACTTCGGGAACACTCCTTCTCATGTCTGGTCCTATTTGGCATTTTATGTTTCAAATTCCTTAAGCTGTGGTTTCCTAAGAATACATAATGTATCAACGTCTAATTAATACCTGCTGTCTCAGTAGTCCCTCTCGTGCCTCAGTAGCCACTAGGAATCACATTGTGCCACTTTGTATGGTCTTCTTGCAACCAGGGACACTTGGCCTTTGTCTAGCACAGATTATCAAAACACTTGAGGGGGCGTTACCAAAGGATATGGATGTCTTGGCTCTACCCTGAACCAAGCAAATCAGAACAGTGGGTGATTTTAATGCACAAGTGGAGTTGAGAACCAAGGTCCAGTTCTTGTAGAACCAAAGCAGGTCTTCCCCCTTCAGATTGAAGTCCACAGTCACACCAGATTTCATATATGTCGCTCTTGGAAGGCGAGATCCACTAGGATGTCCTCGTTAAGGCTTCCAGCATGGCTGTCCCAGGCTATATTCAAATTCAAGTGCCAGAGCCCTTTTCCCTGTTAACGTTCACATACTGCCATCTAGTGGCTGTTATGGCATTTCCAAGAGAGCGTTACAAAAATAATTGTGCCCAGCTGTGGCAGAGGTTACACAGGGCTCCAGAACCTCATATGTCTTACTGTATTCTTTACTTACAAAAGCCCCACAATCTCTATTCTTGGGGAGTCTATGGAGATTTTAGAGTAGAAGGGAACTCAGGCCCAAATTGAGGATCAGAATGATAGTCTTGCTGAAGCAAAAAATCTTCACATGCCAGTCACATGACCTTGGACACAGTTACTCACTGGAAAGGTGGAGATGATAACACGATCCTTTCATCACCGGGAAATTTTTATATCAATGAGGTTAATAATTGTGAAGTTTTTGTACATATGCCTAATCATGAAAATAAAGACCAAATATATATTGATGTGGGATTCCATGCACAGTCATCATTACGTGGACTCTGACACATACACTCTGCAGACCAGTAATGATAATTCATTGAGTAGATAGCTGGAATCTAAATTTATCATCTCAGGTCCTCCAATCATGAGGTTGGCAAGCTTACCTTTCAAATGGGCAGCTTTAGATGTGACAGGTAAAATTCAGGCTTCGCTGAGAAGAGGCACACAAGACTGACTGAAAGACATGAAGAAACCCAAGATGGATCATCATCCACTTAGAGAGAAGACTGTGGGAGGGTTCAAATGTCTTGTGAAGAGTCTAACCAGGAAGATTAAAAGTATAATCTCCATCCCAGCAGCCCAAGTAGGGAAGCAAAGCTGGAGGCTGAAAAAGGAAGCATCTCACAGGTTCTTCCTGAACAGGACAGGGAGAGGGCTGCTCGGGACAGAGCACCCTTCAGAAGAGTTCTGCAACTATGAGACTCACACAGACCTCAGTCTATATTCCCTGGGCTACTTATTGTAAGTCTCAGGTAATATAATGAGGACACTCCAGACAGCCTAGGCATGGAGATACTTCTATGTCACTGATCAAGCTGATTTTAAAGAGCTAAGCACTTGATGAATGAGGCTTTATTTCCACGAAGGGTTTGGGAGAATTTGTTCAGGCCTTTCTCAGAACAACAGCAGATCTCCATCCTGAGAATTTGGGAAAACTGCCTCAAAAGTTGGTTTAAAATGGCCCCCCAAAAAGATCCTGACTTTGGGGTTCTGGGTGGAGCCTAGAAATCCTCATTTTAACAGATATTTGCAGGTGATTCTACTTTAGGTGCTTTGCATCAAGCACCCTGAGAAATCTCAGTCAAGAAACCTGTCCTTTTCCAGGCTGCATAAGTGCCAGAGGCCCACTGTTTTGTATCCAGTAAACTGGGGCAAGAAAACTACTAGGAGAGGTTGAAATTACCCTAGACAAATTACCCTAGATGTATGGACTGGAAGGAAATCCAGTCCAGTGAAGCAGAGTAGTTGACAGTCTTCACTTTAAACAGAAGACAGACCAAAAGATATAACCCAGCAGGATAATGGACATAGACATGGGGCACCTGCCAAGAACTGGGTGTTTACGGGACAATTTCTCTGATTCTTGGTACTAGAAGCTAGGTTTCTCTTGTCTCCGTTTCATAATAAGTGGTTAGTTTCTGCTCACCTGACACTGCTCCTGCCACACACCCCCAGGGGGGGCGCTGCAGTTCCCAGGGTCGCAGCAGCACCTCCTCTTCCCTCTCTAGACTCTCTTTAGTTTCTTCTCCTATTTTCTTCCCCTTCTAGGAAACTTAGAGTTAAAGATACAACTCAAACTTTTTTTCTTGTAAGACATCAAATTAAAACTAATTATTGTTAAAATTTCTAGGCATCTGTTTAAGAATAACTCATTGCCCGACATAGGCCAGGCATACTGCAAGGTTATCTCATGAACACAATGGTTTGCTGGATTATGCTCAACTGATACTCCCCCCCCCCATCCTTATGAGATTTCCCAGGGTGAAATCTTTGCTGCCTTTGGAATCCTGTCATTGCCCCAGGTCTGTCTGAATTGGAGAGACAAAAGGATGTGAGGAGGCGAGACTACATGTTAGGGGAGCAGGAGGCCAGCACCTGGGCTGACTCAACATGTGGAGAAACTGCCGAGCACGCATGTCAGACCAGCCTGGCCGACCCCGCCTCCAGTCACGGCTCACTGAATCAGTGGTTCTGGGCTCGACCTGGGCCGAGCTAGGAGGCTACTTGCTGGTGACCTCTCATTATCAGAGATCTGATTTAGCACAGGCAGACAGATCGACACTGTTTCTCGCCAGAGGGTTAAAAAAGATTCCCTCCCACAACTATGGGTTATCAAAAGTAGAAATTTAGCAATCGGCTCTTTACTCTCCATATCTCTCTGATGAAGTGCTGAAAAAGCAAAGTTAGTTTTCAAAGGAGCATCAAAAACAAGCTATGCTAGTAGAAGTCAGACAAGAACCAAAAACCACTTCTGTGGCTTACGGGCCTCACTTAGAGGCATTTTGTAACCTAAGAGAAAGAACCCATGGAAAGCCGGTGTACTGGTACAGGCTCAGCCTGGCAAACTTAGTAACTTTGGAGATCTTGTCTCAGAAAAATGAAAGGCTGGCTATAGACCACCGCAAAGGTCCTGCATTCAATCCCTAAGACCACTAAAAAGAGAGAGAGAGAGAGAGAAAAAGATAGCCATATAATCACAAGTAGTGATATATGGTAAAGTGATCCACCTCTCCAGCCTCAAAGAAATCTCTCACAATAAACATCAAAAAGGTATTATTAAATACAATGTAACATAATTCATCATACTGATAGATCAAAGAAGTCATGTATTCATATAAACACTGGAGAGGTACTTGGAAACTTCAAAATTCAACCTTGATTTTAAAGAAAACTATTAAAAAAAAAATAAAACAAGAACAGCCAGCTACTTATTCAGCACTGAAAAGTACCCAACCAACGATGCAGCTTCACATTTATAGGAAAACAACAGAAGAGGTATTTCTGTTTGTCTAAGAAACACGGCAAAGAAGCTCTTCACCACCATGGGTATTTACCTTTGTAACTACTAACCAACATAATAAAGAAGATAAAGAAATAATGCTTATAAAATTGAGAAAGATACAATAATATTATGAGTACTTTCAAATCACATTATTCACTCTGTCGGTCCAAGGTAAACAGTGAGTTTTGTCTTAGGGCTTTGGGTGGTGGCACAAGAGAAATGAAAGTCATCAAAAGCATATCCCCTGGAGAACACTGTCAACTCTCCCTGTTGATTTCATAAATCTCAATATCAGCAACACCATAATAATTCATGCAAAACATGGAAAAACAAATAGAAACCATGCAGTCTCCAGTCCTCTGATTTTTGACAAATAGGCCAAAAGCTTGTAGAAAAAAGACTCTTGAAAAGATGGTGCTGGAAACACAGGATGTCCATATGCAAAAGACTGAAGCTAGGGACCGGGGAGTTAGCTCAGTGGTTCCAGCGCCTGTCTTGCAAGCGCAGGGGCCTGGGTTCGATTCCCTGGTAACCACATACAATACTGGGCATGGAGACTCACGCCCAGCAGCAACCATACCACATACCACAGTGCCGGGCGTGGTGGCTCATGCCTGTCATCCCAGCACTCGGGAGGCAGAGGCAGGAGGATTGCTCTGATGTGAGTTGGAGGCTGAGCTGAGGGCCAGCCTGAAACACAAAAGCGAGACCCTGTCTCAAAAAACCTAAAAAAAAAAAAAAGACTGAAGCTAGACACTTACCTCCTAGCCTGCAATAAAATCAAATTAAATGGAACAAGGATCTACATATAAGGCCAGAACTGCAAAAGCTACTAGAAGAAAAAATAGGCTGTTCTTGTTTTGTTGTTGTTGTTGTTGTTGTTTTAAATCTGTAATCACAGACAAAGACTTCCTTACCAGGACCCCAATAACACAGGACATAATGTCAAAAATCAATAAAGAGGATGAAATGAAGTTAAAAGCTTCTACACAGAAAAAAAAAATCACCAGAATGTAGAGACTGTCCACTGAATGGAAGACAGTCTTTATTATCTATTCTTCTAATAGAGGATTACTGTCTAGATTATATTTTTAAAACTCAAAAAATTAATTCCAAAAATAAATAATTCAATAAATAGATGGGCAAACGAATTGAATAGATATTTCTCAAAAGAGGAAATAAAAATTATCAATAATTACAGTTTAAAATGTTCATCATCTTTAGCCATTAGAACACTGCAAACCAAAGCAATATTGAGATTACATTTCATTCTAGTCAGAATGACTAATATCAAGAATATAAAAAATTTTAAATATATACATTTAAAACATATAAAAAATAAGAAACAGAAAATGCTGACCAAGTTGTGGAGTAAAGGAACCTTTCTATACTGCAGGAAGGAATATACACTAGTACAATCACTATGGAAATCAGGATGAAAATTCTTCCAAATGCTAAAAATAGAAATAAGACTTGATCCATCCATAACCATTCTTCAGTTTATTCCCCCAAATTAAAGACAAGACAGTAAGGTGAAACAAGCGTACTCATCTTTCTTATAGTGCAATTCACAGTGGCTAATCCAGGAAAATAGCCTATCACCACATCATCCCATCAGCACATGAATGATTAAAGAAAATGTGTGAGAGGCCAGGGATTTAGCTCAGTGGTTCCGGCGCCTGTCTTGCAAGCTCAAGGGCCCAGGTTCGATCCCCGGTAACCACATACAATACTGGGTGAGAGAGACAGAGAGAGAAAGAGAGAGAGAGAAAGAGAGAGAGAGAGAGAGAGAGAGAGAGAGAGAGAGAGAGAGAACACATGCTTTGGCCATTAGGAAAAGTGAAATCATGGGGCAAGGGATATAACTCAATGGCATCGCACCTGCTTGGCAAGTGCAAGGTCCTGAATTCAATCCCCAGCCCTGCAAAGAGAAAAAATAATCAAATCATGTTGTTTGCAAAAATGTTGATGGAACTGGAGATCACTGTATTAAGCAAAACAGTCATCTCAGAAAATTAAATACTGCATCTTTTCTTTTATATTAGCAATCTAAAAATACATAAAGGAGGTTTGACAGGAAATTACAAGGTAGACTTTTAAGAGATAAGGAAGGGGATGAGAGGGAAGAGAGAAATAAGGATAAAAATAATCAAAATATGTTATATGCACATAGCAATTTCATTACTCTCTATTACTAAGAGGAACTAATAAAAGAAAAAATAGAAAAACCCAAGAAAAACAATAGGCAAATGTTTAGAAACAGTGAGAAAATCTATTAAGGCTGTTAACACCAAATGTATGTACAAAAAGCAATCACTGTCCTATTACAAACAACAGTGAGATCAAAAATACAATAAAGGGGAAAACCTCATTTTTAATAGAAACATAAAGTGAAAGACCTAAGACCAACCAAAATCAACAGGAAGAAGAGACCTGTAAGATCCACATACAGAAGACATTAAAATGCCTCTCGGAGCCAAAAAGAAGGGTAAGAAGGCGAAGACACACTTATTCTGTGATAAGAACCCTACATATCACCGAATACATCAGCTCTCTTAAATCAACCTATAAATTTAATTCACCACCAATAAAAATAGCACTTGGGTTTTTGTTTAACCAGACAAGCACAGACAAGCACGTTCTAACATTTATATAAGAAATAACCAAAAGTCATCCCAGGAAAGTATTCTAGCTTGGGGAAAAAGAGAGTAAAGACAAGCTCTTCTAGGTATTTAATGTTTAAAATGCTATTAAAATTAAATCAATAAAACTAAATCAATAAAATAGACACATGAATAGGTAAATCAATGAACTGGAGTAAAGAAATAAATCCAACTATACATAGAAATATATGTAGGAATACGTTACATTTTAAACCAGTGAATGGGAGAAAGATTAATCAACAAATCATGTGTTGTCAACTAGGCCACCAATTGGACAGAAAAATAAAAGGAATCTACACTTGACATCTCACATGAAGATAGACTGTAGTACACCAAAGATTTAAACATGGAAAAACAAACCTTAAAAGTACTATAAGTAAACAGAGAAAAAGAAAACTGCTTATCATGCTTTAAAAAGGATTGTCCTATTATCAAAAACAACATAAAATAACAAAAACCTCATCCTTGAGACTATGTTGCACAAAATATATTATGTTCAATTTTTTAAATTAAAAGGAAAAAACTGGGAGAAAATATTTACAAGTTATATCACAGGTAAATATCAAATTTTATCAAATTTTTAAAGAATGCCTCCAAACCAATGAAAAAGAATAAGCCCCAAATTTCCTGGAAAGGAAATGCAAGCACTTCCCTATCAAGAGATAAGATATTTCGGTATCACTCTTAAGATGAGGAATGCAGTTTAAATTACAATAAGATATTAGCGGTTACCTATCATAATAGTGAAGATCAAAGCATTTGGCAATGGATTGTGTGGGCCGAGCTGTGGAGATGGGAACACACCCCACCCAAGACTAGTGGAACTGCAGATTAAAGAAACACTGTGTGCAGAAATGCGGCACCACCCATCAAAATGTGAAATACCCATGTCCTTTGACCCAGCCGTTTGGCTTCCCAGAGTGTTTTGTACTTGTTTGAATTGTTATGTTAAAATATCATCACTGCAATATTGTTTGTGCGAGCAAGATTTTGGAATCCCTATTAATCAATAGCTGACTGCTTAATTAAACTGTATTTGTATGCAGTTACTTTAGTTGTTGTGCCAATCCCCTTTTTACTAGCATAAAACAATTTCTGTGATACATTTTTTAGCTGAAAAAAAAAGCAAGGTATAAAGCATAGGAAAAGAAAAATAGAAGCAAGGTTTTAAAAAATCAAGGTATAGGGTGAAGAGGGGAAAATAATGAGATTATAACAAAAAAGAAAGGGAACAAATTTTATGTATATAGGGGGGTGGTAGGGTGGGTAGGGCTATGGGAAAAAATGAGAATTAAGTTGTGTCTTTTACTGGTACAAATCCCCATTGTGGAGTGCAATCATGATGTGTATATGTAATGTACCAATAAAGATTTCAATAAATAAAAAAAAAATCAAGGTATAAAAAATAGGAAAAGCAGGGCCAGGGAGTTAGCTCAGTGGTTCTGGCACCTGTCTTGCAAGCGCAAAGACCCAGGTTCGATCCCCAGTGACCACATACAATACTGGGCATGGAGACTCACGCTCAGCAGCAACCAGTACCACATACCATAGTGCCAGGCATGGTGGCTCATGCCTGTAATCCCAGCACTCAGAAGGCAGAGGCAGGAGGATTGCTGTGATGTGAGTTTGAGGGGCTGAGCTCAGGGCCAGCCTGAACTACAAAGTGAGACCCTGTCTCAAAAAAAAAAAATAGGAAAAGCAAATCTATGTGCATAGATTACCTCTGGTAAAAAGTTACAAAACCATAGTAACCATAAATATAATGAAAGGTACACAGTGGCTAAGGAACAAGAAGGGAGAGGGATTTACTTTTCACTGAGAACCCTTTTCTGCCTTTTAAATTTTGTAAAAAGTCCCACCTATAATAAGTCAGTCTATTCTTCGAGCATATACTACACCTCCTGACCCTGTGCTCTTGTTTCTGGAACAATGAGTGGTCTGTAGAGACACATATTCAAAGGATCTGGAGACTGAAAAGCATCTTCTGTTATCTAACCAAACCAGACAACAAACAAAGACCATACTGAAACTGTGGTCCACTGACCAGCATCCACAGCTCGGTAAGGGTGTTTGTAAGGGAGGAAGAAGCTCTGAGCCCCTCCCCAGACCTCCTGGAATGAATCAGAAAGGGTGATGTAACTAGATTCCCAGGTGACTTTTTGCACATTCAGGTCTCAGAGAGAGATGTTGCCCCACGATGCTTTTATCTCATCACCATTTATCCTCTGCTGGAAAAACCCTAGAGAAGAAGAGGCCACTTCCTCCTGAACTCACCTGTTCATCTTTAATGTTTACCCTACACTGAGCACCTGTAATGTGCCAGAAAGTCATGAGTAATTAATCTTCACTAATACTCACAATAACCCTGTGAGATACAGAGCTTCTCAAGGTTAAGGGCAAGTACCAACAGACCCATGAGAATTTGGGTGGAATATTTAAATTATGTGTTTACAGAGAGAAATATTGTTCTCTTTTTAACTTTCTTAATTATTGCAGAAAAAATATTTTGGTGCAACTATGTCCTGCATGATTCTGTATATCACTAACTGCCTGTCTTAAGTATTTACTCTTATAGTTCAAACTTTCTCTCAGCAGTTCAATAACTCAGTTATTACAATGAGCCAAAATTATCTTTCTAGAGCTTTCACTCCCTAATTGTAATTCTCCCGCTTAAGTCCATACACAGAAATAACCATCCAGGTGTGGTGATACAGGCCTATACTCCAGCACTTAAGAGATTTTGGCAGGAGGACCTCTGCGAGTTTGAGGCCAGCATGGGGTACCCAGTGAGTGCAAGGCCAGTCTCAACTACAGAGCAAGACCCTGTCTGAAGAAAAAAAAAAGAACCACGATGGACAATTATTTCATGAGAAGTTAAAATGTTCACCGCTGGGATAATAAATGGGTAAGCCTGGTACAGAATAATTAAGAATGGGCAACTGATAGTTCAAAAACAAATTCAAGTTTATTTTAGGACAAAGCCTTCTAAAACAGAAGCAGAAGATTTTTAATAAATGATACTGCTTACTGGTACAAATCCCCATTATGGAGTGCAATCATGATGTGTATATTTAATGTACCAATAAAGATAATTAAAATAAATAAATAAATAAAATAAATAAATAAATGATACTGCTTAAGTGGCTAATGCTTTGGGAAAATGTATACAGCCAAGCATTGGATAGACTAAAACATAAATGTGAACAAAACACATTAATACTGTATTACCTTACAGAATACTGGACATTCCTAAGCATAGCAATGAAAGTGCCATCACAACAGATGAAATTGATTTAGAAATTTTAAACTTTCATACAATCTATCACAAAATCAAAAAGCAAACAACAAGTGGGATGCAATACCTGCAATATTCATGACACTGGTTTGCCCATAAAATATAGATGGAGTCAATGAAAAGAGCAAAAGAAGCCAAGTACTGGAACACAAATTTTCAAGGAACACACTTTAAAAGTGTATCACCACTAAGTAAATGCAAAATACTATGCTTATCAAGTATAAAAATTGAAAAGTGTTTAAAAGTCCTAAAGTTAGAGATGTGAAGGTATAGAGAAATGGGCATAATTATATTCTGGTGGCAGAAATGTAATAGATATGACTTTTTACATTTCAATATGGTTTTTTGTACTTTAAAACTTAAAAATATTTTTGATTTGGCTAATAATACACCTCCAGAAATTTAATTTGTAAAAATAAAAGTTCACAAAAAGATTAATAATGAAATGAAAGAAGAAAGGAAGCATGAGGAAGAGGGAAGGAAGGAAGGAAGGAAGGAAGGAAGGAAGGAAGGAAGGAAGGAGGAAAGAAAGAAAGAAAGAAAGAAAGAAAGAAAGAAAGAAAAGAGAGAGAGAGAGAGAAGGAAGGAGGGAGGGGAAGGAAGTAGAAAGAAAGTGAAGAACAGAGAAGGAGAGGAGAGGTAAATGTAAATGTCCAAAAAATAGGAAAAAGATTGTAGAAGTTATGATATGTCTGTCTAATGTAATCTAATCATTTAATTTATATTACAAAAGCAGGTTTATTTATGAGAAATCACTCAGTAGGGGGAAAGACTCAAACTATTTTCAAAGCAATCCCAAAGGGAGACATACGGGACAGAGATAGAGGGAAATGTAAAAACATACATGAACATGATGTTGTTACTGCAAAGATGTGGTCACAAAAACTAAACTTTAAACAACCTACCTTCCAATCAGCATAGAGGGGATAAGAGACCAGTCACAGTATAGCCATATTATGCAGACATCAAGAAGAATGAGTATATCTACACATGTCTATGAGGAAATATTTCTGAGATGTTTAGTGGAAGAATTAAGGTGCATGTGAAGACTATGATCTCATTTGTGATGAAGGCATATAGCGATAGATACAATATGCTTTAAAATACATATAACTCTTCAAAGGATATTAAAAAGCTATAAGCAGTGGTTAATTACAGAGCCTGGAAACTGGAACAGAGAAATAGAAAGGGAGACTAATCATTTTATACTTTTCTATAGTGTTTGAAATTTTCCCATGTGCATTTATTACTATATATATATATATATATATATAGGCTCAATTGCTCATAGGAAAAGAGACAGATCCATAGATAAACTGATTATCACTGGCTGTTGAGATTGTAAATTTTATCTTCTATAGTTCACAAGCACTAGTTATGCAATATATATATTTTAATTATTTCAGAAATAATCAAGATGGGAAAGATAATTGGTACATTTAAAAGATAAAATACAAAATTTTATATAAGTCGACTTAATTTCAGAATATATTTATATATGTTTTAAGAATGACTGGAAGGAAATGTGAATAAATGAATTCTCTGTTGATGGGCTTTGTGAATGATTTTCTTCCTTATACTTTTCATAATTGACATTATGTTTTTCACAGTTAATATTCACTGTTTTAGTCATAAAATACATTTTTAAATAAAATGAAAACAGAAGTAACCAATTCTCATATGAAAAAAAAATTCCCAACAGAACAGAGAAAAGATGTAACGAAGTGGGGGTGTGACATTCATAGACAAAAACAGATGTTAGAGCCTCCTTTGGGGGGAAGTCAGGTCAGCTACAGGTGAGTGGGGGAAACAGAGGCTAACAGAGTCCACTTGATGTCCACCCAGACAGCTGAAGACTTTAACACTGAAAGAGGCTCAAGATTACCTGGTTAAACTCTTGCTTCAATTCAGACCCTGCAGAGCCCTCTCTTGCCGCACCTGTAGGGAGGATGCTGTCTGGTCTTTCACCTGTTGACTGGAAGTAAAAATAGACATCAACAACATACACTGATGAGACATGGTTTCCAATCATTCATTCACTTTACAAATTTTCACTTTCCTAATACATGGAAAGTGAAAACCTTCTCCCATTACCTAGGACTCAAGTGTATTCTACAGAGAATCAATGTCCACAAGAGCGTTGGAGCGGAGGCCATGTTCATGAGATCCTGGCTGTGGGTCACACAGGAACATACAGACTCTTCCATGAGTCCAGCTCAATTCAGATGGGATAAGAACACTTCCCTTCAGACAATTCCAAGCATTACTCACCTTATACAGAGAGAGGTGGCAGAGGATTTACCACCATGATATTTCCATGGGCTTTGGCATGAAGCCCAAAGGATAAGGTACTCCTTTGAGTAATGGATAAGAAAACTAAGTTTAAGGAAATCTAATTGCGCGTGAGCATGACACAATCAAGTTGTAAAATCATTAAAGGATACTAAGTAGGCAATTTTCACTTCTTGCAGTCCAGGGAGACCTTTGCAAGTGAGAGACAGGAAGCCTCCATTAAGACAAGGATCCCTAGATCATGAGAACAGACGCTCCAGGCAGCACTCAAGCCAGAAGTCAGTACCCATCTACTGAATAAAATGAACTTACACTAAACTATGGGATGACAAATAAAAATCATTTACAGGAGTTATCAGCCCTCAGTGTGCAGCAGCACCACCCAGGATGTATCTAAAACTACAGATTCCCAGGCTCCAGTTTAATCAGTCTGTCTTAGGACTTGGTATAGATGTTGTATAATGGTCCCTCAAATGATTTTAATGAACAGCTAAGACAAGAATAGACCCAGGAGAGAACTTAAGACCAAAGCGTACACTTTCTTGTCTGTTCTCTATCCAGCTGCCAAAAAATCTTTCTAAAAAGAAATAGTCATCACCTCACTCCCTTGCTTAGAACCACTGAGAAGTCATCACAGCCTACAGTAAGATCTTTCTGGGTCTGACCTATAAGGGCCACTTCTTGCCTCCCTCTCCCTGCTCATACTCGCTGCCTCTACATATTCAACTGTTTTTCCCAAAAGTTTTATGCTGTCGTGCTTTGTTGGGTTTCTGCTTTTTCTGTCTGAAATTTCTTCTTACATACATCTCTTTCAAATCTCCTCTGCAAGGCTTTCCTAACCTACTTCCCAGCACTCTGGTGGAATGAGTTTCTCTTCTCTGTGGCTGGGACATGGGCCAGTCTTCCAACATGTTTCTGTGATTTTCAGCATACTGACATTACTCTTCTAGCTTCTGTTATTATGACTGGTCACATGCTGTGCTCCCAATAAGTGGGGCCCCTGGAGGGTACCCCACAATAACCACCACCAGAAAAAAAGAACTAAATCAACACACAATTCGCTATTAAAATACCCAGTGCTAACACCAGGCTGTCCAAGACAGGGTTACAGAGGCCCAAAGAGCCAAAATCTCAACTAATGAAGCCAGAAGACCAGCAAGCCACTTGTTAAATGAAATATCCTAGCTCAAAAAAATATACTTCAACCATCCAGAACGCTGCATTCAAGTGTAAACTTTTAGGATACCTTGGGAGCTGCACTGAAACTAGGGGACACCAGAAAATCAGTCCATTTTCCAAACCCAGGTCTGGCTCCTTCCTTTCCAAGCACCAGCTCTATCTTGTAGTACAAGGGACTTCTTATGCACATAATTGGTCACTCTAGCCTCCATGTCCAAACACCATCTATGTCCTTCCCAAACTTCTACTCTTGACCTTTTTTCATGCCTGGAAGTGCACTCAGTGATGTAACCAGCCCAAAGACCTGGAATAAGAGTGCCAACAGGATCTAGTGCAGGCTGGGAACTGTTGGGGGAGAAACTCCAGGTTCAGACTGTCTGGAGTATGATGGAAAGAGTGGAGGGAGCATTCCCAGATGTGAGCAGCATTTTCTCTTGGACTTGCAGGCTCCTCCAACTATGGGGAAGGGTCTGGTGAAGGATGGCTGAGCAGGGACCTCTAAAGGGCAGGTGCAGGCTTCTTCTTAAACAAATCCAAGGGCACTCGTGCTTAAGACCTGCCTCCTCCAAGAAGCTTCCACAGATGCCCTACACAAGGAGCTGCTCTCTCTACTCTCAGACTACCTTGTGGGTATTTAAAATTCTCCACTCAGATGAGTGCGTTATACAGTGACCTTCTGTTAAATCTGTCTTTCTCACTGTATTAGGAACTTCTGGGGAAAACAGAATCCATCATACTCATCACACAGGACCCTAGACATTTACACAGGGCACGACATGACACAGGGTCAGACCTTTCCAAGGTCCAACGAATGAGTTCACGAAGCAAGAAAAGGTGCAAGCAGAGGACTTGGAGTAAGCCCTACACCGACTACCTTCACCTTTCCAGGTAGAAGTTGCATTAGGGACCTTTGTGAGACAAATGGCAATTGACAACAGCAATTGAAGGAGATTCTAGTCACACATATAGTCATTCATGATTTATTAAAAAATATGTACGGGGAAATTGAACTGTTCGTTTTCTGCTGGATTTTCAGTTAGCCAGTGATCTTTCACTATCTTACTAAGGTCACCATTCTCCCCTAGAAAAATGATGCTCCGAAGTACCTATGAGTTAATTGGTCCCTGAGCAGGCCACAGGAGCAGTAGCTTTCCTCGTGGAAACAGAACTGAGCTACATCTGCAGAAGTGAAGAGCTCCTGTTCTCTCACTTATCTTTCTTATTTCCCAGGGCATCCAAAACCGCATGGATGGAACTAACTTGGAAAATGGATCCCTCCCCTAGGGAACATGGTCAGAGATTCTCCGGATGATGACAGGCATAATTTGCAAATGACATTAGAACAACTCTCCTACAGTAGGGTCCCTTTTGCTTCGTACAGCATGGATTTTTCTTTCTTCTTCTGAGGCAACGTGTAGAGAGGTGGAGGGGAGGCCCCGGTGTGAGAAGTCTTTCTCTTGGATTCATGGGCTCCTCCCTCCTTGTGGAGGGGTCTGGCTGACGAATGGCTCAGCAAGGTTCTCTAAACTGCAAGGTCAGGTCCTTGGTTTTTGTCCCTTCCTCTGCCTATTCACCCAGAGAGGTTCTGTAATTGTGCAATCGGAGACTGTAATAGCCTGCACCCAGGGAGGGGCACAGAGGGAGTTCAGTGAGTCACAGACCACAACAAAGCCCTTCCTGGCATGTCAGGCTCTCTTGGCAAACCCAGAGGATGTAAAATTAACACGAAGACAACGAGCATCTTTGTTATTTGTCAACAAATTGCAGTGACCATTGCAGAGTCTTGGCTCTCTGACAGGAGAAGCCTCAGGGCAGAGAACGCGGGAGGGAGTGAACAAAATGGCGGACATCCATTCCCCAGATGGTCAAGGGTCACACAGGTGAGTAAACAAGGACTTGTTATCTGACCTCACTGACTTGTTTCTCTACAATGTTCGAGGAAATCAGAACATGGCCCTTCAGTGGCAGCGAAGCTCTCAAATAGATATGAATCATTAGTTGGCCTTTAAGTAAGAAGACTAAAATATCTGACTCTATTCATTACAGCTGTGTGAATTCATGCTCATTATGTGACATCTGGGCAACTTGGTCCCATTTAGTTATAAAACATAAGTCACTCTATATGACTCATAGGAATATTATTGATACCGACCAAGATAATGGGAGTAGAATTAGTTTGTAAGCATGAAGTTAAGTACAACTAATATTTTCACCATTATTACTTATAGTACAAACACTTGTAATCCAAAAATCAAATCCAAAGAGATGAGACAAAACAGATTTGATTGTAGTGGGTTCACAGAAACACATACACTTGAAAAGTAACATAATGCCTGCTAGTTGCCATACATTCTATTTCTAAATAGGGAAAAACGCCCACAGAAAATTGTCATCTGTAGCATTTCACAAAAGGGTCTAGCACCAGCCTCTCTGCACAGCTTTGCTTTTTGATAGCTAATAAGTCCTGAATTCTGACTTGTTCCAGTTGGCATTTTCTAGCATTTTCTATAACAGCCTAAGCCTGGTGCTAGAAACTGGGCAAGCGAACACAATCAACATAGCCATCTTTTCTGCTCATGGGGGAATGGGGAGAAAGACAAGTAAACCATTCGCTACACTTCCTGTTACAGGTGTACGAGTATAAAGGATAGAGAATGGAAACAGAGGACAGGAACAGCCATTCCACTTGTGCAATCGTAAAAGATTCAGACAAATGATCCTTAAATCAAAGCTTAAAGGATAAAATTGCCATATAGGTAGCAACTGGGGGAAATTCTCAACAGAGGAGGCCAGGAGACTAAATGTCTTGATGTAATCTCAGTGTTCAGGATAATCAGAAAGAATCCAAGTGCAGGGGGATGGGGACACTATTAGAGAAAAGTGAAAGTCAAGCAAGGTAAGACCCCAGCAGTTCTGGGGTGGAAACTGACCTTTACTGTAGCAACAAGGACTCAAGGAAATGTTTCAAACTTGAAATGTTTTCACTTTAGAAAAATCCCTGGTACACTTAAAAAAAGAAGAAAAACCAGCAAAAGTGCTTTTCCTGCTCCTCTTTTTTCTACATCACAGAACTCTTTCAAGACAAATCTTAAGTGGGACTGTACAATACAAAATAGATAAAAGTAGAGCTGCTTTGCTAGAAGCAGGATGTAGGACCAGAAGGAAGGTCCAGAGTAACTGGGGTCTCTAAAGTGTCAGAGCTTTAAGGAAAATGATGGGCACCACTGGTTAAGAGGCCAACAGAAGCAGCCCAGGTGAGAGATGAAGAGAGGCAGAGGGTGGCTGGGACTAGACAGAGTTGCTGTGACAGACCGTCTGCCATAGGAAGGCGTAAGGAGCCTTAGAACTTCCACGGGGTCCAACCAGGACATCTGAGTAGTGCTCCCTCCCTCTCACTGCTGAGTGGCTGAAGAGTATGAACAGGATGGGGAAAATAAGTTCTAACCACAGCCCATGAGTTAGAGGAGCCTGTGACATATGAGTGAAGGAGTGAGGGACATCCATTAGGGAGTTCAGGGAGAAACCTCAGCTGGGAGGCAAAGATGTCAGAGTCAGAAAAATAAAGGAGAGAATGAGTGAGCTCTCAGTGGAAGAGAGAGGACAGAGAGAAGGAGACCTGGGCCAGATTGCTCAAAAGCCCCAAAGTTGACAGACTCTTACAAGACAGAGTCAGAAATTGGAAGAAAGAAGCACCCAGAAATCAAGGTGACAAGACATCTGAATACACTGAGTGCACCGTGTGAATCCCAAGGTGGGACAAGACCCAACTCCCTGGAACTCGGCAAACTGACATACAAGCTGATGCCAATATACCAGGTCTGCAGTGTCCCCTGGGCAAAAAGGACTAGTTCACTTGGATTCATGGAAAACCAGAGCCAAGGAAGGGCTTAGTGTCTAGTATGTCGTATCCTTGAAGAAGCATGTGGAGTCCATGCTGTATGATCTGAATGTCCTCCCCAAAATGAGGTTGAGTCTTAATCACCATTGTAATGGTAGGCTATGCCCTCATGAATAAATTAATGCTACTACCGAAGGATTGCACTAGTTATCTCTATGAGAATAGATTTGTTACATTTCTTCCCCTTCTGCCCCCAATCTCTGTCTCATGAGCACTCCCTCTGTCCCTAGAATGACATTGCAAGGAGCCCCTCAACCAGATACAGCCCCCTCATCTCGGATGTCTTGGCCTTCAGAACCTTGAGCTAAATTATCTTCTGTTGTTTATAATTTATCCAGCCTCTGGTATTATGTTTATAGCAGCAGAAAGTGGACCAGACAAGTTCTAAGAAAGGAGAAACGATTTAGAGTCTCCGAGGATGGTCATTGTATTTACCTAACATTGGAAATGGTGATATCTAACACGCTAAGATATCACAGTGCTTTGATGGGCACTACTTCATTTGATGCTTCATCTCAGTATCCTTTCCAAGAGGTGAAGTACTAGCTAACCCTCTGATACAATGCCTCACAAAGCGACCATTACGTTTTCAAAATATCTGTTTTTAAAATGACCCTCCTTATGAGTCATCCCATCACTCTCAATAGCTCTCCCTAGACAGAGTGACACTGTTTAACATCGTGGGTCAGGGTACAGCAGAGCGATGCTTCAGCGTTTTGCTTAATCACGCAGGAACCACGTAGCTGCCCATCCAGCCACCACCTTCTCACCCTGCTCAACATCTCCACCCTCTCTCTAACCATCATCTTACTTGTGATATTTTTGTTTTGCTGGGATGACTTTTTCTCTGCATATTTTGACAACAAAAGTTAAAGAATTTTAGTATTTTCAAGGAAGCATCTCCAAACCAGAAACTATGAATTACAGCAATTGAAATCAAAATTAATTAAAGAAGTCATGGAGTTTTCTGTCACCTGATATCATTTGAAATGATTATAGTATGTAGCCTTTCACGGTTTTAATATAAGTGGACTCACTTCAACATAATCCCATATCAAGTCTGTGAAGGGGACAGTAGCAGTGTTAGTATGTCTTTCTCACAAAAATGTGAGCCTCCAAGAAGTTAATATAATCGAGTTTTTGAGTAATATTGATCTTTCTTTGCTTCACACTGATAGTAAAAGGTAGGAAAAGCTTGACTTGGAAGTCCTTTCTATTTTCACTGTCTGGGGTTTAGAGAGAGTTTCTTACCATGGCATAACAGA
>PVIR01009650.1:0-52470 GCA_004026965.1 Petromus typicus | reverse complement strand
ATAAATAAATTCGCCTTTGATAAATTTGAATTTGCTGAATTATTAAAAAGATGCTAAAAAGCTCATCTGGCCAGCACAGCACAATAATACACAAGAGGAATCCTCCACATATGGCTTCATAGTATCAATTGGAGATCCTATTTTTCCTTTTTGTGTAATCATTCATTTTGATGGAATACATCTCTAGTACTTTCTAAACAAGGAGTGTCTTCAAATGTCTAAAAACCTTTTTATACTTAAATCCAGTTGCTAGTTTCAAGGGCCAAGAATATAATATTGTAATATCAGTGATCATCTCACTGTGTGCCCTGCACTCAGGAGGCTGAGGCAGGAAGATCACTGTGACTCTAAGGGCAGTCTGAAGAACACAAGGAGAAGCCATCTCAAAAAGTCAACACAGAATTTCAAAATTTTAAGCTACTATTTTCTTCCACCTATTATTACAGAGTCCATGATATTTTAATTACTTATGCCTTTTTCTTGAAGTATTTCTCAATTCATCTTCAATGTTTAAAAATTTTACAGTGAGGGCCAGGGAGTTAGCTCAGTGGTTCTGGCGCCTGTCTTGCAAGCACAAGGACCCGGGTTCGATTCCCAGTAACCACATAACAATACTGGGTGTGGAGACCCACACCCAGCAGCAACCAGTACCACATACCACAGTGCCGGGCGTGGTGGCTCACGCCTGTAATCCCAGCACTCGGGAGGCAGTCAGGAGGATTGTGATGTGAGTTTGAGGCTGAGCTCAGGGTCAGCCTGAACCACAAAGCGAGACCCTGTCTCCAAAAAAACCTAAAAAAAAAAAAAAAAAATTTTACAGTGAAAGTTTAGTCCTAAGTATATGTATATGTGTGCTATACATGTTTGTGATACATGGGATATACATATGATATACACAACATACATATCACAATACACATGTATATAATTATATATTTATTCTCAAAATTAAATGAACCCACAGATTCTAGGATTAAACCCAGGGTTTATATCTTTCAGGCTGAAACCAGTCTTGCATTTTGGAAACTTTTATCTCTTCTGTTTCATCTGGTGTCTTACTGAGTAACTATGAGTAATGACATACTGGTCCATGAGTATTAATGTTCCAATTTTATTATATCTCAAGTATTTTTATTTACAATATAAGAATTTGCTTCATGGAAATATGATACTATTCCTCAGCTTCATCTTATATAGTAAACAGTCCCCTCAGGAAAGAGCTTCCTATATTCACAGGGTGAAACTTTTATTTATATTCATCTTACTCTTTCTCACCATGACTGCTATAGACTACCATTGCTTTTACTTTCCTAAGTTAGTTAACCACTCTTCTCTCAATACCCAGTTTCAAACTCTTTCTAGAAATCTTTTCCCTCTGTAGTTTTCTTTGCTCTCGAGGACTGGTATATCTGCTGCTGTTTCAATGGTACTGCAGGAGAGAAGAACTAAATTTTAAAGAGTACATGAGAATTGGACTAAGGAAGGAAGGAAAATGATTTAGCTTAAAGGAAATAAGAATTTTAGAAAAATTAAAAAACTGGGATCTGGAGGAAAATCCAGCAGGATGTAGGTGACATCAAGCATTACGCATGTAGGATGGAAAGAATAGAAGGAGGAGTGTTTCCCTTTTCTTAGAAGATTTCAATGATTTCAAGATTTCAATGGTGAATGTCATCATATATACCTACAACACACTGATGAACTAATCATAAGAATAAAGTGCTCCCATCTTGACCATCATTTTTGGACAGTTGTCTCTGGTCTTGTCTTCCAGCACAGACTTGTACCTGTGACACTAAAGTGTATATCCACACCTTTCACCTTTGATACCTGTAGGGTCCTCTGATCCTCCACAGAGTGCCATGTTGGATTTTTCGATCTTGATCCTCTAAACCTATATCATAAATCCTTTTGTATAAACATTATATATTTTATATTTATTTTGTTGCTCTAGACAACCCAATAAACATATTTACAGTCACTGAAGTATTAAGTAATAAGAATAAATCATATCAAAATTATTGAGTGATCCAATCTACCCTCCTACCCTTTCATCTATTAAGAGATTTTGTGTGTATGTATTTTTTAGATGACTGTAATGAGTGTGTGTTTCTTAGATGACTATAATGTGAGAGCTACAAAACAGTTGTGTAATGGTACACTCACTCTTCTGTTTCTTGTGTATAGGCTTCTACTTTTCTCCAGCTGGAAACAGAATTGTAAAAAGTAACATGTCAGAAAACATGAGTGTCCACTCTGTTCTCTGGAGGTTTCTGGCATATCTTAATACATCCAGATTTCTTTTAGCCCATTTATGTTGCTCTATGTATTGTGAACATAAATGCATATGAATTAATACAGAAAACTTTATTGAAAGCCAATCATGTACCAAAGATTATACCTGACATTTCATTATATATCATAACTATAAAGCAATTTCCTAAGTTGTCTCTATTGTAACAAACAATTCTAAGAGACAATTAATGCTTAGAGTTTTAAATTACTGTCTAATTCTAAACAGTGAAAAGATGAATTTTATTTTCCTAACACTTTTCAATCCATTCAAAAACTCCAGGGAGCTATGCAGTAAAAATATATACCTATCATAACTTCAAGATTTAAAATTATGCCACAATGAGTAAAACACAAAAACCAAGTTGAAACGAGGTAGTAATACACACTAGGTACAGATGTTACATTTTATTGCATTTGAACAGCTCATCTTTATAACAGAAATAACTACTGATAATTGATCCATCTATTCAAATTCCAAAACAATTCTCACACTGGATAGACCTCCTATTGTTCATTTATAGATAAACAAGTACCATAATAATAACATTACATATAGTTCTGTGTTGGAGGCTAGGCTAGCTTGCATAGGGTTCTAGGGTGAAGCTTCAGTATCAAAATACCAGCAGCAACAACAAATAAAAATGAAACATACAGAAGAAAAAGAAAAGAAAAAAGCAAAAAAAGAATTCCTGACTTGAGAATTACAGTGATATAAATTATGTCATATTGCCTCCCAAATTCTTTTTTTGTTTGTTTGTTTGTTTGTTTTAGACAGGGTCTCGCTTTGTAGCTCAGGCTGGCCCTGCACTCAGCCTCAAACTCACATCACAGCAATCCTCCTGCCTCTGCCTCCCGAGTGCTGGGATTACAGGCATGAGCCACCACACCCAGCACTGTGGTATGTGGTACTGGTTGTTGCTGGGTGTGGGTCTCCACACCCAGCATTGTATGTGATTACCAGGGATTGAACCCGGGTCCTTGCGCTTGCAAGACAGGCACCAGAACCACTGAGCTAACTCCCTGGCCCTGCCTCACAAATTCTTAAAGACCTCCGGCAGAGCTCTTTGAATGTCCTTGTGGTTACTTTGGTTTACATAATGAGTGGGATATGAATGCTTGATAAAAATACTGGGAATAATCATACTTCTTAATAGCAGCAAATGTATAAATAGCCATGAGTGTAAATAGAGACAAATTAAACCCCTCTAGATTTTATATTCATGAAAGTTCTTCAATCTTAGATACATATTTCTCTACACAAACAAAAATATACATATTTCTCTAGGATTTCCATTTTCTCTTTGCTTATTCAATCTTTTCCTATATTTCCCTACAACAAAACCCAATCTTTCTTGAGGTCAAATTAAAATACTTCCTACTCCTTTCTCTTAATCTTCCCTCCTCTTAAAACTATCTATTATTTACCTTTTCTACAGAGCTATATGACTATTTTCTTCTACCTCTTTTATGTAGATTATTAATGTTTATGCTGTAGGGAATGCTTGGGTCTCACGGTCCTTATACTACTATCCTACATATCCACCATTCCTCCATTTCCAGCAGAGTAAAACTATTTTGTCAGGCCACAGTAATGGAAATAAATATGTTTAAAAATCCCTAGAAGGAAATATTTCTCTGCTGCATTTCATTTTAGTAGGGAAGATAATCAAATTTATTAATAAATTTTTAATGGTTCTATGAAAGGCAGGTGGGATGGTGAAAGGGAAAATATAAGGCAAGAGTTAAGATATTTGACGGTCTCAGGCACCAGCTTGGGTTTAGAAACAGGGAAGAAAGAAAAATAATGTGTAAGCACACAGTAAAAACACCAAAATTGGGCCAGGGGATTTAGCTCAGTGGTTCTGGCATCTGTCTTACAAGCGCAAGGACCTGGGTTCAATTCCCCAGGTAACCATATACAATACTGCATGTAAAGACTCACACCCAGCAGCAATCATACCACAGTGCCAGGTATGGTTGGCTCATACTTGTAATCCCAGCACTTGGGAGGTAGAAGCAGGAGGATTTCTGTGATGCAAGTTTGAGGCTGAGCTCAGGGCCAGCCTGAACTACAAAGCGAGACCCTGTCTCAAAAAACAGAAACAAAAACAAAACTCAGAAGTGGACATCCTCAGTGTGAGAGAGTAAAGAGCACTGTGACAAAAAAGACAAATAATTAGAGTTTACACACTGTATACCCAATTCAGAGAGATTTGTGAAAAGAGATTTGGGGAATAAATTTTTAAACTGCAAAATGTTTGCATTTAATATTATATTTAGGCCAAAGTCACATCACAAAGTTTCATATAATTGAGTCAAGTTGCCCTCTAAACATTAATCACTATGTTTATTTCTTCACAGAAAGCTGAAATCTTAGGCACCAAAACCAAATTTTTGCATTTCTAATTGCTTTGATTATAACTCACATAAGCGTATTTTCAAACACTAGGATTACGTCTATTTTCTTAATCTGTGAAACTGCATTTGACACTTGCTAGTGAAAGACAGACTCTCAGCCTACAAAAGAGCCTACACTGCCATTTCCCTTTGGATCTCTCAGATAAGGCACAAAATCCTTTCTCTGAGTACCTTCTCCCTCAAAAATTCCTGGTCTTCTTATTCTTCTGATGACCTCACCATGCTACAATATCTGGAAAGTCTCTGGCTCTACAGACTTTCTTCTGACATTTAATCAACCTAAGTACCATCAAAATAAAGCACATTGTTCACTACTGTCACCATATCATTATCTACTTTTCTTGCCTCCCAGTCCTTAACTCACCATAGCTAGCTATATTATATTGATTGATGGGATCACAGTTACACTGATATCAATATAGGCTCCCAGTGGAAGAAAGAGTTGAACATGCGCAGGAGTTCCAGAAGCCAAACTCAACTAAATCAAAGAAGGCTAAGTCAGTGGAAACAAGACAGTTTAGTTAAAGAAAGATCAGATAATACAAAATTTTGAAGTAATATTCTTTGCATTAATCTAGATGGCCAGGTATTAATCATGTTTAAATTTTTTGATGATGCTTTGAGCTCTTCGAATCTTGTGTACCCAAGGAAGAACTTTTTCTCCTAGGACTAGTCAAATCCTAAAGACAGAATATTGCTTTTCTTGTGACTGCATCATTGATATGCAAACAAGCTAGTCTTGAGACAGTACTCCCCTTACATCTCACAAGTTCCTTCTGCCCTAAATTGTCCCAAGACCTGGTCTCAGAGAGCTAAAACTCATTTTTAAATTAATTATCTTCCAAATTACGGAAGTTCTCTAATCTTAAACCTGCTTGGTTGTGTATGTAACCTCACCTATTCAACCCCATGAACAAAGCATTAAGTAAGACTCTGCTTCTAGATTTATTCTCATGCCTTCAGTGATGCAACCTCCCTGTGAAGCTGCATCATACAGATCAGGTGTACTTGTTTATATTGGGACCGCTGTATAATTACTGTCTTTCACATTCACTTGCTGATAGTCTTGCTTCAACATACTGGAATAAAAACAACATCTAGGTACATTTTATAACAAACCACTCTTTTTAGGTATGTCTGAAATACTAAGCAAACAACTCTGTGACATACCCCCAGACCTTTGACTGTACTCTCTGGCAATCTTGATGTGTGTATTTGGAGGCAGCATGTTGAAATAGAAAGAACCTGAAGTTCAGGAATAAACATAGCTAAGGTTCTAATCCACTTTCATGCTATCATTTTTTTTTAAGGTTTTTTGAGACAGGGTCTCGCTTTTGTGGTTCACGCTGGCCCTGAGTGCAGCCTCCAACTCACATCACAGCAATCCTCCTGCCTCTGCCTCCCGAGTGCTGGAATTACAGGCATGAGCCACCATGCCCGGCACTGTGGTATGTGGTACTGGTTGCTGCTGGGGTGGGTCTCCATGCCCAGTATGGTTTGTGGTTACCGGGGATTGAACCCGGGTCCTTGTACTTGCAACTCAGGCCCCGGAACCACTGAGCTAACTCCCCGGCCCCTTTCATGCCATCGTTTTGAGTAACTTATTCAGCTTCTTAAAATACCTTTTTAAAAAATATATTTGCAAAATGACTATCATATTGTCTACTTGAGAAAGTGATATAAATGAATAACATTAATTTCTAATAGAGTATTAGGGATGTAGAAATTAAACTACATATTTAAGTATATATCCTTCAGGATGCCAGTAAAGTTTATGAATAAAAATATCTTAATTATTTTGTAAGTTTTTAATGGTTAATGTTTGGCTGGTATTTAAAAGCTACAAAAACCCCACATTTTTACTGTTTACTAAGAAGAACAATGACTAGGTTAAGTTCCAGATATACACAGTTTAGAAATTGTCATTCATACTACAAAAGAAAAGCTGAGAAAACTAAATATTGATGAATTTTCTTAGAATCCTCAAAAAATCAAAGTCACTGAGAAAAATTATCACTCCAGAACCTGGAGAGACAGCCAAATACAGAGAATCACTGTTGAGATTGGTATGCCAAGAGGAAAGGATCCTAGAATAACACTAATTGTAATCTTGATTGACAGTTAAAGGTGAAATAGTGCTTGGCAGCATTAGAAAGTCTCGGAGGCTGTAGTCTTTTTGTGGTGAGGAAGCATGCTTTCACTGGTTTTATGCTCAGCAATTCCACCAGATTCTCAGGGTTACAATCTAAGTAAAATTTCTGTTTCTGAAAAGGGGAAAGAAACAGCAAACCTTTCAAAGAGTATCCAGAGTTCTCAGCACAGGAAAAGCTAAGAGCATGAGAAACTCTAGAGCCATTGTGTGACTTGGGAAAGATGAAAGTCCCCCTCAAGGAAATCCTAGTCTTCTTACATCGCCAAAACAAGGTAAAAAGTAGAGAAGCACTTGGGAAGTTTATAGACTAGGAACACAAATATCCAAAGGATAGTTTAAATCACAAAGGGCTATATTGCTTCTAAACATAATATTGAAATAGCTCCAGTAAAGTAACATTAGATTGTAGCAGAAAGACTTAGAGAAGTCAGACTGTAGTAAAGGAAGAGTTTTTTATAGAAACTCAATGACATCATAGGAATCAAAAGAAATATACTTTTGAATCTACAATTACAGAAAACAGTAAGCAGACTGTCTACTAATCCGATCATAAAACCATACACAGATAGCCTATTTACCCCAGTTCTCATAAAATACATTGTATCTGGTATTCAACAAAAAATACAGAGAAAAGGCCAAAGACAAATTAGCAACAAAAAAACAGCATAGTGGACAAAACTAGCAACAAAACAATACTCACATATCACATGGTCTTCTTTTTTAATGACCAGTCAAAAAATTAAAAGGTCATCATGATTAATACAGTATATGATTTAATTGGAAGATACAACATACAATAAAACAAGAGTTCCAAGTAGTGTCCTATAGAAAAATCAAAAGCAAATGCTATAAATTAAAGAAAGGAAAAGGTTTTTTATTGGGTTTCAAAAAACTGGACACATTTAAGAAAATATTTCATAAACTTTAAGGTATATCAACAGAAATATCTTGATGCATGAAATATATAATAGACTAGCCAAGAATAGTGGGACGGTTACAAAAAAATATAACATGATTATAAGTAAAAGATCAAAACAGGTAAGAGAAAATAGAATAAAGGAACTATTTTGAGGAAGTAATATTTCAGGCTTTTCTAGAAAAAAAAATGTTTCCCAGACTGTAAGCCTATGCACTAAAGGTACATCAATTAATAAAAATACCAAAATTCAGTGATGAATACAATATTTAAACTACAGAAAAACAAAGACAATGAGAAAATTATGAAGTAGACTCCCGGGAAGATGGCAGAGTAGTAATAGAAGGCGACCAGGATCTCTGCAGTTTGTCATTCGTAAGCTGGAACATAGTATCTTAGGGAAAGAAAAAAGAGAGAGAGAGAAGAAAAGGAGGAAAGAGGATCCCCAAGATGCAAAAGAAGATCTGAGACAAGAATCAAAGAGAGCAAACAGAAAAACTTTAACAAACAGAGCCCTCTCTCCCTGAGCCAAGACTCTCAGTAGGGGGAGGGCGGCCGAATCTTCTGAGCCTGCAGACCACTGGTGATGCTGACAAAGGCTCTTGTGCAGAAATGGGCTAATGGAGCAGAGTAGTGGCCACACTGGATGGAAGCAGCTGTGGTCTTTCAGCATTTCTACGTTGGTTCTGACATAGGACGGAGGATCAGTGCCAGTCAAGCAACATAGCTCCGGCCAAAGGACTGAGGATCTGAGATCCATGCTGTAGCTGCATCTCCAAGTCTGCCCTGAAAGGAGTGCCATCCACAGGATCATCATCCCTGCAGGTCCAGCTTCCTGTCCTCTGGATCACCAAATGGTGTCTCCAGGTACCAGCTTCCTATTGGCCATACTAAAGGGGAACCCACTATCAATGAAGACAGAGGATTGGAGCTAGTCAAAGGGCAGAGGATCTCTGCCAGTCAAGCAAGGAAACCCTATCCACTGCTCCAAAGAATTGAAGATCATCTCATCAGTTCCAGGGGTTGCAGTGAAAAGGAAGTCTTCCCTGACAAGAGTGCCAGCTCTGGGATCACTATACCACCTTTCTGCAGTTCCAGCTTCCTGTCCTTCCTGTCCTCTGGATCAATACATGGCCTGCCTGTGACCTAGCTTTCTCAGTGATGTTGAAGGAGCTTCTACTAGGAGAATAAAGACAACCACTGGTGAGTTTCTGGGCCCAGCGCCACCTACAGGACCTTAAATTCGCTTCAGGGGAAGGGTGGCTGTTCAGCTCAGCAGGAGTTGAGCCGAACTGAGGCAGTCACTGTAGCCAGAAGCCAGATAATTCTATAATGAACTATCGCTATTTTCCAATGACTAACTCCAATCTGCATTCTACTATCTATGAGAGACAGCAGGTCCTTGCCTTGGAGGGCCTTTTGATATTGCATTGTTTTTCCTTTCCTTTTTTTTCTTTTCTCTTTCTTCGCTTTTCCTTCTTTCTCTATTTTCTGTAATAGTGTTTGCCACAGTTTGTCATTTCCTGTGTTGTGTTGGATAGTCTTAATGATACTAAATGTATTATCTCAACCAAGATGATGTGATTGTTCTATCTAAGTACCTTTTCTGGTGTGCCAGAATTGGGATTAAGGTCCATTACAGATTCAGGGAGGACAATCCAGGAAGTAGCCATCTCCTAAGGGTTCCAAAAATCAGGAAGAAAGAGACTTGCAACAAAAATTGTCCAGAAAGCAAGGAATTAAACCAGTAAGATCACCAATGACAAAGGACTAGAAATGAAAAAAATACCAAAACACAGATACAAAGATCATCACCACAAAGAAATCCAGGGAAAAAGGATATGAAGCAAACTGAAGTTCAATCACTAGGATTCTGAAATGGTAACAGAAGATCAAGTAAAATAGAAATCAGAAATAATCTCTGAGATAAAAACAGAGATACTGTCCATAGGGAAATAAATGATTAAAGAGATAAGGAACATGCTAGATTCTCAAATTACAGAAGCAGTGGAACCTGTTGAACAGATTTGATGACAGGAGATTAAAAACTCCAACAAAAGGTTAAAAAATAGGATAATCAAGGTGAGGACCGAAGACCTAGAAGATAAGACTGCAGCCAATGAACTGGAAAGCAACAATTTGTGGAAAATGGTGAGGGATCATGACAAATCAGTCCAACAGCCCCTAAATGATACAAAGAAAAATAATAAAAAAATCTAATTGGAGTCACTAAGGAAACCAGAGATAGTGCAAAGATATAAAAAATCTGTTCACAGATATAGTTGTAGAAAACTTCACAGGAAAAGGAAAAGAACTGAACATATAGATAAGCTAGGCATATAAGACTCCAAATGGTTCTTAACAATCTACACCTAGGCATATAGTTATAAAGATTCCAAATATTCAACAGAAGAGCAAAATAGGGCAAAAGCTTAGAGAAAAGAAAAAAATATATATATACAAAACCTCAGGATCACAACAGACTTTTCAATACAAATGCTCAATGCAAGGATAGCCTGGAGTGGAGGGTTTCAAGCCTATCCGGAAAACAGCCTCCAACCTACATGAAAGTGTCCTTCAAAACTGCCTTTCAAAATCAATGGAGAAGTGAGATACTTCCATGACAAAGAAAGTTATGAAAGCATCAGAAAAAAAATGCACATATATAAAAAAGAATGAAATTTATATTGAATTCCTTGTCAAAACCAATACAGGTGATATAGCCAACACCCTTACCCAGTACTAGTGGGCACCTGCCTCTTCCTTCCCATCATTTGTTTCACATCAGAAGTCAGACCAAAGCTCTACATGACTCAAATGGGCATGTGAGATGGCGGACTGTAAGTGTAGCCCTTCTCCTATTGGCTGCCATGGAAAAAGGCAGTGGTTCATGAAGTGGCAGAGCTCTGCTAAGTTACATGCAGCTAAGGTCAGTACAGCCTCAGTTAAAATCCTTTCCCCTGAAGAATGGTTTCTGACTGATCCAGTGGGTTACTTGCTGATTGCACCCAGTCTCAGTGTTGGCTTGTTCTATCCAAGCAAGATAAATAGTGCTTAATCCCTAATAGCCCTGACTGGTGCCATTGTGCAAGGTGTTCAGTGATACTTCACTAGATGCCTTCAAAGTATACCCTGCTCCTGATTCCTTCCTATGACTGTATTCGATAAATACTGGAGGTGCTTGTGGACTTTTGTGTCTTTGTTACCTAGATCAGCACAGATCAGGTTCCAAGACCCACTTTCTTCTTGATCAGTCTTGTTCCCTGTCATTATTCTTTAATTTGCCTTGTATTATAGGGGCTAACAGGAGGTCAGGTCCCACTGCAGGGATCTAAAACTGTCCTTCCCCATTCTCTACAAGAAAAGAAGAGAAAGGAGTGAAAATTTCAAATGTTGAAAGAAAAAAAGAAAAGTACAGGCCTAGAATTCTATGTTTAATAAAACTCTCTTTAAAAAGCAAAAAAGAAATTGCTTCCTCAAACAAACAGAAATGAGGAAATAATTTCTAGGAGACCTTTTCATAAGACATAGCAAAAGTATTTTCAGGATAAAGAGAAAGGACATATGCCAGATCATTAGACTAACCTCAAAAAAGAAAGACACCATTGAAGAAATGAATGGAGAAAATATAATATTCATATATTTAATGTATCTAATATTGAGATGCTCAAAGTTATAATAATTCACTAGATGATTTCATAAGTCAGTTTAGTGCAATAATGAAATCAACATTCTATTGGACAAGAGGAAATGATAATGCTTTATAATATATACCTGAACTTCTCATATAATGTTACACTACTATTTGAAAGTTGACTTAAGTTGTAAATATATAAAAAAACTATGTACAAATTTTAAAATACCATACTTCATATATTATGAAGAGAAATAAATTTAAAAATGCAGATAACAAATAGATTCAATCTTATTTCTATGGTGTATTCAATGCCAAATATATAAATAATCATTCTTGATAAGAGGAGATAAAGAGGTAAAAGTTTTGCAAAATCAAAAGGGACTAAAAGATGGATAGGAGTGGAAGGAGAAGTGAAAAATAGGTAAGACATGTTATATGCATGTACCAACTGTCCATGAAATGTATAATAACTATGTATAGCAAGTAAGCATCAATTTAAATAAAAATTTAAAAAAATAATCACTTTAAATATGAAAGATATTAAAGCACCAATCAAAATACACAGAGTCAGCATGTAAACAAAATAAGCCCTCATTATACATCATCTACAAGGAATTAATTTTTTAAAGACACAGGTAGGTTAAAACTAAAAAGGACAAGGCCAGAGTAGTGACATATATCTGTGATCCCAGCCATTTAAGAGATTCAGTGAGGAAGACTGAAAATCAAAGGCCAGTACGGGCAACAACAGAAAGAGACCTTGTTTAAAATAAAATAATAAAAGATTAAGAAAAAAAAAACTGAAGAGATGAGCAAGGATATATTATGCTAAAACTAATACAAAGTTAGCACAACTATATTAATCAGACACATATAATCTCAGAGCAGAGAAAAATATTAGGGATAATGGGTATAAGATAATGCTCATAAGACTGACTCTTTAAATAGAGGAAGAAATTTTGAACTTGTACACATTTAGCATAAATCTACTAAATATGTGAAGTGAAAATAGATACAGTTATTGCTAAAATTGGAAATTTCATCTCATTTTTAGCTATTGACGACTCAAAGATACAGAAAATCAGAAAGCATATCATTGGTTAGATAGCATCATAAATCAATTTAACCAAAGTAATATTTAGAAAAATATTGATCCAGCAAGAGCATAACATATACTCTTGTCAAGTTCATACAGGACATTTACCAAAACAGATGTTTTGTGTCACAACACAAAACTGATCAAATCATAATACTATTGAAATAGAAAAAAAATCACCCATAGATCAAGGATACTCATAAATATTTGGAATAGTAAGTGATATTTATATATCTAAAAATTATGAATAAAGATTCTCAACAGAAAACATGTACTCATTTTTAAATATATGATGATGTAATTTGAAATATATAGTATGCTTTTACAACTGCTTTAGACATTATCATGGCATTCAACATTTGTGTTAAAGAAGATAAATCTGAAATAAATTATTTAAACAGTTCTGGGCATGGTGGCTCATGCCTGTAATCCCAGGACGTGGGAGGCAGAGGCAGGAGGATTGCTGTGAGTTCAAGGCTGAGCTCAGGGCCAGCCTGAACTACAAAGTGAGACCCTGTCTCAGAAAAAAAGAAAAAAAAAAGAAAGAAAGAATCAATAGATTTGAACCATTGAATTACTGATCAGTATGAACAGGTGGGAAGTATAAAGATGCTCACTGAGCATCATTGGTCACAAGGGAACTCCAAATTTAAACCACACTGAGATAATTGTATGCATCTATAAAATGGCTGATTTTCTAACTGGGTGATATAAAAACATTTTTCGGAACACAAGATCAGAAATATTCATTTTTTGCTGATGGTAATGCAAAATGTATAACCATTATCAAATGGTTTTGACAGTTTTTTACAAAGCCAAACATATTCTTATTACCTAACTTAGCAATTGCTCCCCCAAATTTTTACCCAAATTGATTGAAAATATATCCATACAAGAACTGTACACAGATGTTTATCACAACTTTTTCCCAGCAACTAAAACTCAAAGTCACTGAGTTGTCCTTCAACAGATAAATGGTTGAAAAATTGTGGTGCATTCATATCATAGAATAATAATCAGCAATAAAAGGAATGAGCTGTCAAGCCAGGAAAATGCAAGAATAAATATTTTATTAATACTGGTAAATAAAATAATTCAGTTCTAAAAGGCTGTATATTTTAGAAATTAGTAGTCATTAAGGTTAAGGCTAAGCTGACTGGGTATAAATACTGTAAAATAATTGATGGTTTTCCATGAGTTACCAATAGTTACCAATGCTGATACTGTTCTGCAAGGACAGTGGAACTGAGCAGTTAAATTAGTGCCAAGCTTCTTACTATCAGAGAGGAACATACAGCAAAGCAAATCTAAGTAATAGTAAATTAAAGCTGTGCAAATAATCATGCAAATATACATTTGGTTAACATTTACAGCCACATATATGTCATTGTATATGTGTTTACATATAAGGGTTATCACACATAAATACATGCACACGTTTTTTTCTGCATTTTATCTGCTGAGAACACCTAAAGTAAATGATTCATTATTTATAAAAAATCATATCTAGTTTCAGAAAATGTGAATGTTTAGTAGCCATCGTCAGCCAATAAAATAAGGCTTTTCAGAAAAAGTATTGATGCTCATATTTGGGTATATTATAGATGAGGTGAACATGGGATAATTTACAGTAATAGAAAGCAAGAAATTGTAAAACATTGTAAGGGAGACAAGAAGAGAGGGAAGAAAGAAGAAAGGGAGAGAGATAAAGAGAAGATGGGAGAAAGGCATATGAGAAGGGAGGGAAAAAGGACAGAAAGTACGATAGGCAAAACTGGAATAATTTGGGAAAGAATAAATAGACAATTATTAGATTTTAATGTACAATATTAAATAAACATTCATGAATCTATATTGAAATAAATAAGTGATTGAATTCATTAATATATTAGAAGAAACTTCTACAAAGAATTCCAAATAATTTAAGTAGAAACTTTCCTTTCAATGAAGTTTATATAATTCTACATTCCTTATGCATGTGTTCAGTACAGTATTTCCTTACAAAGAATAGAATATGGAAAGAAAGGATGCTTAGCAAACTCTTCCTTAGCCAGGTGGTCAAGACCAACATCAACAGTCATAGACTATTAACCTATATACATCTTTTGTACAGTGTGGTTAAAATAGCATTTTACCTCTGTTGCCTTCCTCTCAATAGCCAGTAATTCCAATCTTATGTCCCTGAAAATGTCGGTAATTCTCTAACTCTCAAAGGCATTAAAAAATCAGAAAAGGTAACTCTGAGAAACTGCCATAGCCAGAAAGTGCCTATGGAAACACAAGATCCAAAAGTAATATGACATCCCAAATGGGACACTGGAGTACCAACAGAAAAAGCTATTAAGTAAAAACAAAAGAAACCTGAAAAAAATCAATAATATATCTATCAATACTAATTAATTATTTATAATTATTCACATAATATATAAGATAGAGGAAACTAATGGAAAAGTAAATTAAAACATTGTAACAACAATTATTCATTGTTTTAGCAACTTGCTGATCATACAGTAAAGAAGACTTTTTTCCAGACTATTTCATTGGGAATAGCACAGTAAAGGGAGCACGTTCAACTCCAAACACAAGTGGGATACATTTCCACATAAATGTGAGGGAGACCACTGGGTGAAAAATTAATACTGAGGAACATCAGAGATGGAGACATTCCTGCTACGTCACCTCGGTAGAATTCTCCTGAAAGCAGGTCCAATTTGATCAGCTATCCAAGGGTGGAGAATTATCTCCCAAAAGGCTGAGCTGAATTCTCTAAAGCTGGACTCAACACAGATGGTCCTAGAAGACTGGGGACAAATGGGCACAGAAAGATCAGGGCTTAGTCTAGGAAAGGATTCAGAGATCTGTCTAAACGGGTCAAGGGGAGAGTTGTCAAGAATTTATGAGAACATTTGTTATAATTCCTCTTTTTACATAAATCTAAACTATTCTACAAGTTTAAGTCTATTTGGAAAAAAACATGACAGGGAAAACTAAAAATAGCTCTCCAAAGTTGGAATGGAAAACATGAGGATGGGAGCTCTCTGTTATTTTATGAACTTGTCCTAATGAGAGACTAGATGATACAATAGTGCTTTTCAGAGGTTAACCAGTGCCAGTGACCACCTAAAGAAAATGTTAAGAATGGAATATAAATTTTCTTCAGTAACTTGTCCCATCTGACCCAAAATTTATTAGACTTTACATTGCCTTATTTTTAAATATTCAAAAAGAGGAAATTTTTTCCATAGCTCAAGCCACAAGTTTTCCCAAAAGAAACATGATATTAATCATATGAATATTCATTTCTACAAAGTATTTTTTTGCACATTACTAGATTCAGTTATTCTTCAGATAGACCTGGAATAGTTGCCAGTATAGTGAACATCATCAGTATAATTTAAGCTTCAAAGATAAAAATATGATTTTCTACAACACCCAGCAAACCTACTACCTATAATTTTGCTTACAAAAAATATCATTTTTGTATTTTCAATGTTCACCTTATAGGTAATCAAAAAACAAGCATTTGTAAACTGGAAATAATTGCATAATATTTGTCATAGACACTTGATATAACTTACCACAGAAGAAAATGAGACACAGAATTTTATCACCCTACTGGTAAAAATTTATTGATAAAATGAGATAAAGAAACACAGGTTTATCTTAACAGAGTAGTGTTTGCAATTAATCAAGCAGCCACTAAGATCTTCACAGGGATTAATTCAAAATTAGGAAAACAAATTTGATCAATTGTGGTGTGATTTTTTGAGGGAATTCTGTCATTGCAAAATAAAATGTTTCCAAGAGAATATTCATTTTGTGTTCAAAAGTATCATAAGTATTAAAAAACAGTAATTCTTAACTCGGAAACAACACTCATTGTAAATATTTATTACTAGTTAAAAAAGAAAAAAAATGAAAAAGAACAGACCTTCTTAGCCAGATCAGGACCTCATGAGAGTGAGAGAGAAAAGACAGTATGTTGTTTGTACTGATTTTGGCCAATGCTAATAACATTATTTTAATTTTATTTCCTCTCATAGAACCAAACTTTCGATTATCATTACATTTAGAAATTCTGAAGGTTAGAACTCCATATAAAATTTGAGGTAGTTACAATTTAGTCTATGGTATATTATCATTTATTTTATTTTTCTTATGTGTCTGTAACACATCTACACTCCTAACTAGAATATAGGTTCTCATATTTTCTTTAGTGAGGTATTTCAGTTATTGAGTTTGTCACCTAATGTTTAATAAGCACCTAAATATTTCCATCTTATTGAATATTATTCTCACTGGTATCATATTTGTTGAATACTTACATCATGCAAGGTTTTTATTGTGAACTATATATGAATTGTATAATATAAATATTTTAAAATCTCCATTTTAAAATTGCAGAAATTTAGGCTTAGTAAACCAAAACACTTGCCCAGTATACTATAGGTGACAAGATTTAAAGTTGAAAAGTTCATCTAATGCATGCGGTTACATGATTATTACAGCTAGTCTCCATTATGTGATGTCTATAAACAGATAATGCAGTGCCCTTTGGTCGGCAATAATGAGGTAAAGCAATAGAAAAAAAAGATATTTTCATTTTAAAATCACTTACTCTATGTCTTCCTTAAATGCCACCATCATTAAAACAAAAATGGGTCAGGATAGAAACAATAGTGACCCTATAAATATATTCATCTAATCACTATGGAACTTGCAATTGTTTATATCATATTGTCTTACTTGGCAGAAGATTCTGTAGACACAAAGAAGAATATGGATCTTGAGATGAGAGCATCCCCCTGAGTTGTATGTGGGCACAGTTAATCATATCAAAACTGTAAAGTAGAAAAAAAAAAAGAAAGAAAAGGCAAAAAGGTGTGCTTCAGAGATAGGCAAGATGTAGACATAACTTCTGAGGTTTTTCAAGATGGAGAAGAGCAATACAAGGCCTAAGCACTGTCAGGTTCTAAGTCTGAAATAGTAGAAGAGAGCATTTTCTCCAGGGTCCCAGAAAGGAAAGACTTGCCCAACATCTTAATTATCTCAATGAGACCTGTGCCTTTCTAAGGACCAATAAATATGCTGTGATGTGAATTTGAGCCTAAGCTCAAGGCCTGCCTGAACTACAAAGTGAGATCCTGTCTAAAAAAAAAAAAAAAAAAAAAAGATAGGAAAGGACTAATAAAATAATAAACATTAATACTGCCTACGTTAATGGGTTGCAGAAACAATAGAAAAATTATGTAAGGTTAAGATCTAATTAAGAATTTGAAAACAGAGGGAAGAATTAAGTCTCAATTGTTATTAATCAATATTAAATATAATTAAATAATATGAAATTTCACTATTATTTAAGAAAATGAAAACAATGATGAAATTAAATAGCAATTCCTCTTCCTCAGATAAAGACTGAAAGACTAATATTAAGTACATCTGCTTTCTCTGAGAAACACATCTCCATGAACTTCTGGCAATATATGTCATGACCCTGCAAACTTTGAGGATTTCAACATTTAGGTCCTGCTCAGGTAAGTATTAGGCAAGAGTAAAACAGTGTATAATGGAAAAAACATCTAAGCATTGCTTATAATATCCAGTGTAAGACAACTACTTAAATAACTAGCAATAAGGAATTGGCTAAATATCTTTTTTTTTTTTTTTTTTTTTGAGACAGGGTTTCGCTTTGTGGTTCAGGCTGGCCCTCAGCTCAGCCTCCAACTCACATCACAGCAATCCTCCTGCCTCTGCCTCCCGAGTACTGGGATTAAAGGCGTGAGACACCACGCCCGGCACTGTGGTATGTGGTACTGGTTGCTGCTGGGCGTGAGTCTCCATGCCCAGTATGGTATGTGGTTACCGGGGAATCGAACCCGGGCCCTTGCGCTTGCAAGACAGGCGCCGGAACCACTGAGCTAACTCCCCGGCCCTGGCTAAATATCTTTAACTCCAAAAAGAAACACTATCCGTGAAGTAATTCAGAATAAGGGGATGTCCATATTTACTAATTAGAAATTTATTATGCACATTAGAGGAAAAATACATTTAAAACAGTGAGTTGTCTCATCTCATTTTCTACAATGCATTTTGTTATTACTGTTGATTTTTAAAATTTGTTTTCAGTACAATGACACTAGCAACACATGTTCCGGAGAGTGAGTCTTAGACAGAGGTTTACTAATAAGCTCTTTATTCTCCATCTCTGGGTCCATCTGTGTCACACAACAGATGTGTAAACATAAAAAGACAGGACCCACTTAGATTTCAGAGATGAGTCTGCACTACATCTTACTCTACAGGAAATGTCACTTGGTTGAAAGTGGAACCAACAGACTTACATTTCTGAAAATACTCTCACATTTTTCATATGTGTTATCTTCCCAAAGAAGATCTTGGACTACTCAACCCTGCCCTCCCCCTATCAGCAACGTTCACGTCCCTCTACAACCTATAAACATCTCAGCCCACCCCATGGAAGATCCTGCTCTGATTCCCTCTCCACCACTCCCGCTATGACTATGTGCCTTTTGTTTAATCGAATCAGGCTGTTCACAGCTGAAGAACATCTTGTCTGCTTTTGACAGTTTTTGTCATGGAGTTCATTTTTTCCAATATGAATTCTCTCCACACTTATTTTTGGCAGCTTAGAAATGATTTCTAATCTCATCTTCTTAAAAACTTTCCTCACACTCTCAAACATATAAGAACTTTTAAAAAAAAATTCCTACCCACTGCATGTTTCTGAAAGATATAGATATCCTCAATTTTTTATTGTAGTTACTGGTCTACTGGTTTTAAATATATACTAGACTGCAAGATCCTTGAAAGATCAATAATTAAGCTTATAATGTCTTTATACACCTACTAGTGTCAGCAGGCAGAGTACTTCACACACATACATAGACACACAAACATACACACACATAAATACCCACAGAAATATATATATATATATAAATAAATATATTATAATAAAGGTTAAATAATTTATTATGCATTTAAAAGTAGTACTATGTTCAGCTTATCTTCCTGGTTTGCATGCCTTTCTTTTCCTTGCCTACTTACACTGGCTAGGACTTCTAAGCAATGTTAACTAGAACTGACAAACATTGTATTTAAATCTACCAAAAAAGCTTTTAATTGCTCATCATTAAATATGATTTTCATCTATAGGCTTCTCACATATGACCTTTATTGCACTGAGGAATATTCCTTCCATACTTAAAGTTTGGAAGATTTTTATCCTTGATAGGTGTTGGATTTTCAGAGTAGCTTTTTCTTTACCTATTAAGATGATAATATATTTTTTATCTTTCATTGTAATATTGCTTTTTTACTTGTTGCTTATTTATACAACTGCAACAGAAAAATTTTGAAGAAACATAATATCTACAAGAAATGAAGTTTCAACTAACTTATTTAAATATAAATAAAATTTCTATTTCTTGATTTTTTTTAAGAGAAGGTCTCACTTTGTAGTTCAAGCTGGTCCTGAACACAGCCTTGAACTCAGAAATCCTCTTGCCTCTGCCTCCAGAGGGCGGGGATTACAGGCATGAGCCAACACATTCGGCACTGTAGCGTGTGGTTTTGACTGACGGTGGGTATGAGTCACCAAACCCAGTACCGTGGTTTTTGGTTACCAGGACTGAACCCCGAGCCCTTGTACTTGCAAGGCAGGTGCTGGAACCACTGAGCTAAGTCCCTAACCCATAAATTAAATTTATATATCTTATTTCTTATTATTTTGTAAAAATTTTCTATTTTGATCTTGGAAACTGGAGGCTGGATAAAAAAGATGTTTTTTGAAAAATAAATAAATAAAACAGAGTATCACTCAACCACAAAGAATGATAAATTAGAAAAAATAATAACTGAATGAATGCACACTGAAACCATACTCATAAATGAAACAAATAGGACATACATGTAAATACAATATCATTACTCTATTATACATTGAAAGTGTAAATAAGATTCTAAATTTTTAATAGGTATTGTAAAATAGAAGGAAAATCTTCAAAGAGAAGGGGAACTTGGAGGTAATACAAGAAAAAAAATTGAAAGTAAATTTCAAAAAGTAGAAACAACACTTGTGGATGTAGCAGAGTGGAGGAACTGGAGGGAGGACAGAGAGACAAAAAAATAAAAGATGTGATTGCTTTAAAAAATGGAGTATTACTCTGCTATAAAAAATTATAAGATTGAGTCATTCCTACTTAAATGGATGGATTTACTTTCAGGACATCCTCATAAGTGAAATAAATAGGTCACAGTTATGTAAATATCATATATTTTCTCTGGCATGATAAAATGGAGATGTAAATCAGTTCTAGAATATTTAGTAGATATTGTGAAATAAAAAATATTTAAAAGGAAATGGGATGTAAGGATAATTAATGAGGTAAAAAATAATGTGATGGTAATTTGCAAAAAGGAAACAGCATCAGTATATAGGGCCGAGGGATTGTAGGGTGGGTAGGGGAATGGGAAAAAATGAGAAGTCATGTCATATACTGATACAAATTCTCAATGATGAATGGAATATGTGTATATAATTCACTAATAAAGATCTGAATTAAAAAAGACATATAATGTACAAGTACAGATTCTCAATGATGAATGTGAAAATCATGTATACTGAAAATGTACCAATAAACTTAGTTTAAAATAATGTAAAGAAAATTATATTTTCAAATGCTTAGTTCTTAAAACTACATTTAATTTCTTAAACATGAACATAGATAAGACTATTAGTACATTAAATATTGGAAGAGATGATATAAAATTCATGAAGGATACAAATTTTAAAAGTGAAACAGAATTATTAAAAAAGATATTTTAATATAGTAAAAGTAGTTATTTATTGTTATATGCAAATTACTTTGCTAAGTAATTTATACATATTTCATTTTCTTTAATATTTTCAGGAAGTCTCTGAGAGAGGTAATATTAAACACGTTGTATATATTAAAACACTAAAGTTCAAATTCTTCAGTAAAATTACACCTAATAAGTTTCTTAGTCAGGATTTGATGTTTGCCAGTTTGTGTACAGAATTAGGATGAATACAAAGCAGTAAAGAAAGAAGATAGAGAGAGAGAGAGAGAGAGAGAGGAAAGAAGAAAGGAAGAAGAGAAAAAGAAAGTATGACAAAGACAGAAACAGAAATAGAAAGAAAGAGGAGAGCAAGTAAAGATGGAACAGGATAAAATAAAATAAAGATAAAATGTATATACAATCATTGGTTACAATAAGAATCTAAATTAGTGGATTCAGTTTGGTCCTGAATTCAGTTTAGTACTGAATTCCAAGCTGACACCCAGAATCCAGGCAAGGTGAGACTCCTCAGACTCATGAGAACTTGGGGTCAACAAGGGGAAAAAGGTTTGGAATTTAAGCATGCTTCAGAACTTTGGGCTTTTCTGTGTTTATTTCATTATCAAGTCTGAACAATCATAAATATCTTCAGAGTCACAAGAGAATATTTCTAAATATATTTTGTACTTGGAAACATATGTACTTTTAAAAAATTTCGTACATCTGTTTTCATTGCCCCTCCATTTGTATATATACATATATATCTATATAAATATATGAATGCACCATAGAAATATTTTGTGTTGTAATTTAATAGAACTAAAATATCTCCTTTGTATACCAGATATATAAGCTTCTTCAAATTATTGAAAGAATTTATAATTCTTGATATAAATTGCCCTCTTATTAAAAGCTAGCTGACATTTCCATATTTTGAATAGTTGGGTAAATCATGCAGACAGTATTTCTTTACTTTTTTCTATTAATCAAAATTTATGCATGTATATAATTATGTATCTATGTCTCAAAGTGAGTGTTTAATTAGTCAGTCCTCTCTACTTAACTTTTCTAATAAAGCAGTCACTGCCAAAAATGATAAACACATCTTTGTTTGATAGCATTCCCAAATAGTTACCAGTGTCATCCACTCTTAAGCTGGCTCTTTTATTGTTGTTGCAACTAGTGCATTTTACATCTAGTTGAGTGTGAACTACTAAAGCTGCGTAGTTTTTGAAACAATTTTATCTCGTCCAATCATGGCTGTAATATTCCACTTAACTAAGACATTGTCAATTTGAAGACTAAAAATATGTCCTGGGAATGGTTACAGTATTCATTCATCAGCAGAGCATGATAATTAAGTCATCCATCACTGTTGATGTTTGATGCTTCCTTGTTGTGCTGACCTTGGTGTATCTGGCACTCACATAAAGCCTATGATGGATATGTAAGCAGTCATAAGTACCTCGAGGCTTAAACAGCCTGGACTGCTCAAACTGAGGAGAATAGCATATTTATCCTTCTGTTTTCACTGATCTTGACTTTTTGCCACAGTGCGCCCCTTTAGTCCCTATAGGCAAAGTAAATTAGTTATTCTTCTTGGTTTTACAGTGCCCCTTTCCAAATACCTCTCTATGGTCTTTAGCATCTTGTATCACAAAAGTGTCTCACTTGCTCTAGTATGATCTCTCAAGTGGGATCATAGCTTTTTTTTTTTTCTTTTGATCCTGCACCACCCCTACTGATTGCAATATAAAAATAGATTTTAAATGATGAGATGCTAATTACATAATTTATTTCAACACCATGATATTATCCCAATAATATTATCCAATGATATATACAAATGTTATTATCCACAAGCAAGTTAAATAAAAAAAGAGGAATGCATTGAGTATCAACCTTGTGTCATAAAATATCTCTGAAAAAGTGTCATCTCACCATATGTATATGCACTACTCTTGTATAGACTATGGCTTTTTAAAGTAGAATACTTTTGGAAAATAGTTCAAATTTTGTCAGTTTCATCAGCTAAAAGGTAAAAGTCTTTAAATTTAAAGACCCAATTCAAAAATGGGAATCTGAAATGAACAGATATTTTTCAGAGAAAGAAGTAAGAGCAGCTAAGAAGCATATGAAGAAATGCTCAACATCATTAGTCATTCGAGAGATGCAGATGAAAACAACACTGAGATTTCATCTCACTCCATATAAAATGGCTGCCATTTCAGAATCAGCCAACAGCAAATGTTGGTGAGGCTGCGCAGAAGAAGGAACCCTTCTCCACTGTTGGTGGGACTGTAGACTTGTACAACCCCTGTGGAGATCAGTTTGGAGATTCCTCAAAAAGTTAGGATTGGAGGTCTCATTTGACCCAGCCATTGCCCTGCTAGGTATATACACACAAGAATTAAAAGACTCTTATCACAGTGACATATGTGCACCCGTGTTTATAACAGCTTAGTTTGTGATTGCTAAATCTTGGAAACCACCCAAATGTCCATCAAATGCAGACTAAATAAAAAACTGTGGTTCTTCTACAGAATGGAGTATTACTCTACCATAAAAAGTGATAAGTTTGAATCATTTATACTTAAATGGACATACCTTGAGGATATCCTCATAAATGAAATAAATAGCTCACAGATAGGTAAATACCACATCTTTTCTCTGATATGAGAAAATACAAATGTAAGTTAGTTCTAGAATTGTATGTTATATATTGTGAAATAGAAAATACTCAAAGAGAAATAGGATGAAGGGGGAAAATAATGAGATTATAACAAAAAGTGGGGTGGTAGGATGGGTCAGGCTATGGGAAAAAATGAGAATTAAATTGTGTCTTATACTGGTACAAATCCCCATTTTGGAGTGCCATCATGATGTGTAGATCTAATGTACCAATAAAGATTTCAATTTAAAAAAAAGTAAAAATCTTCACAGAGTTTCTATGAAAATAAACTGAAGAGAATATTTCAAAACATCCTTGTTATTTCAACTGGAATATAATCATAAAGAGCATTGTTGGCCAAATTTTAGTCTCTAATCTATTAGTCTTCCCTGTGAATTTCCTGGTAAAATTCTGTTTTAGCAAGAATCCTGCCAAGTCAGTGCAGCAGGAATCAGGTACAAGTGGTCAGGTTACTCATCCACCATCCTCTTCCTCCTCTCATGATGGATGATCCCTCTGGCCTGCCTTCAGCAAGGATTCAATTGGGTTGGTAAAATGAAAAGGCTGCCGTACCTATGGTAATCCCTCCCAGTGATTTTCTTTGAACTACCCTCACTATGCCCACAGGCTGTCATTTCTGAGTTGTCCATGTTGTACATAGACCTAAGCCCTGATGTCTCTTTCCCTGTTACAGAAGCTTTAAAATCCAGCCACTTGATTGATAATGTACCAAAATGAAGCTTATTATCACAACTTTCACTATTTTTAGCACTATCAAATTAAAATTTTTCTCTTGATTGGTCTATGTACACTTGACACAGCTGACCACTTCCTCCTCTGGAAAACACTCGGTTTGGTTTATTCCATCCCCATCTAATCCTCCTTTTAAAAATTGCTCTCCCTGTGTTTCCTCACACCCCTGACCTCCTAAACCTGGCAATAATTTTTATCTCAACTCTCCTTTGTCTATATATCTATTCTTGAGAGGATGCCATTCAATTTTATGGCTAAAAATTTCATCTGAAAGTAAAAATGCCTAAATCAGTATTTATAGCTTAGTACTTTCTTCTAAATACAGGTTCATAGATCTAAGTGCTCAGCATAGCCACTTGAGTATATAAAAAATATATCAACTTAGCATGTTCAAAACTAAACTACTCTATGTCTCTAGCCTACCCTATTCTTTCTATCTCCAAACTCCTCAGCCTTAATTAATGACAATTTTACTATTCCAGAAAATTATACATTTTGCAAAGTATCCCATCTCTCACACCCCCACATACATCAAAATATTATATTGATGGTGGACAAAATACTTACTACATTTGTCACCTTCCTGAACCTCCACTGCTGTATCCGCATTTAAGCTACATTTTTCTTTTGCATCAATTATTAAATAACTTTCTCACTTCCTTTTCTGCTCCAGTCATTTTCTTAACAGTGGTATCCTTGAAGTCTTTTTTATCTTATAAATTAGAAAGTGAGAAATCTGTATAATAGACTTCAAGCTCTGAGCGACATGACCCTCTTGGATCATCACCATTATGATTTTACTGACCTCATCTCCTACTCCATCCCAGTGCCTTCCTCCTCTTCTGCCCCATGACTTTCCAACCACGTCATCTACACTCCAGCCTCAGCACCTTTACACTTTCCATTCCTTCTTCTTGTGTCCTCTGGCTCCATCTGTCCATGAGGCTCATTTTCTTACTGAACACCTTTTATGTAAATGTCAACTTTTTTTTTTTTTTTTTAGGTGTTTTGAGACAGGGTCTCGCTTTGTGGTTCAGGCTGGCCCTGAGCTCAGCCTCAAACTCACATCACAATCCTCCTGACTCTGCCTCCCGAGTGCTGGGATTACAGGCGTGAGCCACCACGCCCAGCACTGTGGTATGTGGTACTGGTTGCTGCTGGGTGTGGGTCTTCACACCCAGTATTGTTATGTGGTTACCGGGGAATCGAATCCGGGTCCTTGTGCTTGTGAGACAGGCGCCGGAACCACTGAGCTAACTCCCCGGCCCCTAAATGTCAACTTTTTAATCATGTTTTCCTTTATTATTTAAAATGGAAATTCTCAACATCCTGTCATTACTCTGTACTTTTTTCTTCTTGAAACCATTTACCATATCCTAAAATTATTGGTACTTATTCAGCTATTATTTTATCAACTCCATCACTGAAATCATAAACTGTGGGCAAGCTAGTGTATTGGCCTTCCCAGTGATTCATTCCTACTGTACAAAACAGTGCCTGACACATTACTTAAGTGAAAGACACGTAAGTAATATATCAAATGAATGATGTATGGACAGAAGCATACTGTGAAAGTAAATACTAATCACTAACTTCTAATGCTTTTTTTTTTGGTGAAGTCTTTGTCTCATACATTTTGTTAAATGAAAATATTTGAGATTACCTTCTGTCCATTTGATTCTCTGTTGAATAATGTTTGACAGTAAATTTACATTTAGTTGAATTATTTGAAATAATTTATACAACGCTATATTTTGCAAAATTATTACAAAACAAAACAAGTGTTAATTAGTTACAATCACTGTCACCAAAGAAATAAGAAATATTAGTGAGTACAATCCCCCTAAAGTTATTATAATAATATTTTAGCAAATAACTGAAATGAGGAGTTCAAAATAAACTGGTAAATAAAATTTGTAATTAAGATAACATATAACAATAAATTCATAATGACTTTTTACTAGACAATTATCTATATTTGTATATCTATATATGTTTGATTTTTGTTAAGCTCAAGTAAATATCTATGTTTTCTTTTCTTCAGTAAGTTCTTTAGTGTCTATAAATGGTACTAATTATACTTCCTTTAATAACAAGTATAATCTTTTTTATAAATAGTTTTGTTTACATTTACTGCAAAATCATACAAATTTTTCCATATATCCAAGTCCAGTTACTCTCTTATGAGTATTTTTGTTTCGCTTATTGAACAAATATTGATACTTATTATTAATAGAAAGTCACATTTTTGTCAAGATTTCCACAGGGTTTTTTTCCTGATGTCATTTCTCAGATCTGGGATCCCAGGCAGAATGCAACATTCCATTCAGTAGTTCATGCTCCCTCAGTTTCTTCTTGGCCATGACAGTTTCTAAGAATTTACTTATTTTTGAAGACCTTAGCTATTTTATTAATATTGAGTTTTAAAACATATTCTCCAATTTTTCCTAGTTTCCTAACATAATTAATAATAATTGGACATACTAATGGGATATGACATGATATTTCAATGTAAGTATTTAACTCATACTGATTAAATAATTATAAGTAGCATTTCTATTTTTTTATGACTTTTTATTTTTGGATTTTGTAATAGGTTTCATGTTGCTTGGACACAGTATTTGCTATCCATAACTTAAAAGAGGATAAGTTTAATTTAATTCATGTTTTCAGGACATTCCATATATGGAATACAACATACATACTAAGGACACAGATTAATGTTATGTCTGTGTTCCTGTGAATAGTGATGCAATAAAAATGGAGGTGAAAGTATCATTTAATCTTATGTTTTAGATTAAATATTCACCAGAAGTCTCATGTTCAGGTGGGGGCCTGGTTGGAAGGGGCTGCTCGGGTGGAAGAGGTGTGATTAGGAGCGTGGGTCCCCATCCCAGCCCACCTCTCCATTGCTCTTTAATCACTGGCTGCCATGCACCACACAGATTTCCTCATATGCACTTGTGTATTTGAAGTCCTTCCTATTTGTATGAATTTTCTTTCTTTTTCTTGTTTAATTGCTCAGGCTAAGACTTCTAATCATATGTTAAAAGTGTTGAAAGTGAGTAGCCTCGTCATATTTCAGATCTGAAATAAAATATTTTTAGCGTTTACTAATTCATTATAATGTTAACTAAAGGTCTGTCATATATAAATATTTTATCTTCACTTATATTCTCACTCTGAGTCCAATTCATTCAAAACTTTTTTTATGAAATGAGAGTGAATCAATGCAAATGTTCATACAATCTTTGCCTCTGCTTCTACTTTACTAGGAATATTGCTCTGTGGTTTTCTTGTTGCTGTGTCCTTGTCTAGCGCCATAATGTTGATCCTAAAAATGAGTTTAGAAAAGTTCTTTCCCTTTTAATTTTTGGAATAGTTTCATATTTCATGTTAGTTCTTTAAAATTTTTATACACTTTACAAATGAAGTTAGTCATTCTTGAGGTTTTTATTAATGTTTAATCTTGCTACTCACAGTTCCTGGTTCAATTTTGGTGTAATATATGTCTGGAAATTAATTTTTACCTAGTGATCTCTAATTATAAAATCTATTTTTACAGAATTTTTATGTAAGTTTTTGGAATTCTGGTTGAAACTGCATTGAATTTATGTATCAAATTCAAAAGATTTGACCTCTTTATAAAATTTACTACTATTATACCTGAATATGGAATCTCTCTCCACTTGGTTAAATCTTAAATTAATTTTTATCAATCACTTATAGTTTTCTGAACACAGATTCTGCACATACATATTCAGAAGATTTATATGTAACAGCTTTGCTTTAGAACAAATTATCTGACTTTATAAATGCAATTTATATACATTAATTTATATGAAATCACATTCATCTTGATTTTGATTTTGTGGTAAACTCTACCTTAATTATGCTTGTATTATTGATATATTTGTAATAATCACATCTATGTGTATATTAACTTCAGAAAAGTGATATCTTTTTCAGAAATTCATGGCAATAAGTATTTCTAACTAAAGTGTAAGAAACAGTAGAATATGAATGAAGAGGCTTGGAGACTTGCAGAGAGGTGGAGAGAGAATGCAAGTATTACTTAGCCGCTGAGTTAAGGACGCTTAACTTCATTATTTTTCAAATTATGAAGAGGATTTTATATCTGTGAAATCACTTCTGCAATCATAACCTCCCATTAAACATACAATATGAATAAGCAACTCAGCCATCAAACTAAACTATTGTTGGCATTTTCAAAACTTGATTATTTAATGGAAAATGTGGTAAGTATAAATTTTAGGGAATACTAAAGTTATGCATTAAAATGAAGACCACACCAAGCCTACTTCATCGAGCTCTAAACAACTTCAATAATTATCATCCTTAATTTTTACCAGACATAATAATGAGCTTGAATATGAACTAAAAATATGTGTTATAAGCAGTTAACATGAAGAACATCTGGGGGAGCCTTAAAATAGTATATTAGATGCATTAGATCTCATAAATATTTTAAAACTCTAATTAAAAGGAAAAAAACTTTATCTAATAATTCTATTTTAATATTGAAGCATATCTGTGGCAGTATATTTCAGAAATAAATAATAAATTTCTGTACAACAAATAGGAAATTACAAATGTGATCAAAATGGAAACAGATCATTGAATTGTAGTACATTTTTCACTTTAGAGTTATCGTGATCAACAATGATACATAGACAATTACTGCCACAAATGGTAATAAATCTTTTGCTCTCACATTATAAGTACTGAAGAAAGACTCGGGACACAGTGTCAAAGCTTTTATTTCACCTTGCTTATCACCTATGATATATATGTTTATGAAACTCTTATAAGCTTAATGCATATTTCTATGTGTATTTGTATCTAAAATTATTGCTAGAGGCTCAGAAATTCAATAAAAATTGTTATCTTCACTCCAAAAGAATTGAAATGACCAAAAAAAAAAAAACCATCAAATACAATATATTATTTGTAACATGAAATAATTTTTCACCTTTAAATATTTAAGGAGAGGCAAAGTCTAGAAAGTAGACACTACTGTTTATGTTTATTCACATGCATTCATTGACTGACCTTTCAATCTCATTACTCACATAAGCAGATTTTCCTCTTTGGGAAGAAGAGGCTAGAAATCAGGAAAATTCTTTTCTGTTTATCAGCAAAAACATAAACTATTCTCTCATAAATCTTAATATTAGAAGCCTTGTTATACTCCCAAATATATAACTTGAGTTGAATCTAATGATATATTCTCTCTCTAGAAAAGGAAATATAAGAGAAATACTTGAGGGGAATGGAGGGAACTTACAATTTTGTAAGGCCAGATTGGAGAGTGAGTTAGAACAGAACTTGGAGGAATACAAACACAAAGTGTACATGCAGAGAGCAAAGTTAAACTCCGGGAAGTTGGGATCACTGTTCCAGTGCATTCTGCCACTTTACAGCTTCACTATGTATCATTAAAATCTAGACACACTAGTGTACCTACCACTCATGCATTATAAAGAACTATCCAAACCATGTGGGACGGTGATGTTTCATGCCTCCCTATATGATGGATACGTGTGATACAGACATTTTGAGTTGAATCTCAGGTAATTTTAGAAAGGATGGTGAAAGATATTTTGGACCTTGAAATTTACTTTTTTATCTTTATTGTATTTAATATTGCCATGAGTAACTAACATGTGTAGAATATTTGCCACGTCAGGCACTAGGTTATTATGTGTGAATAAATTCATTTAATATTAACAATGCCATTACTGAGGTTGATGCAATTATTTTCACTAATTCACACTTGGTCAGAAGATATTTAAAGAGATTAAAGACTTGGTTATTTTGTATATTTAAAGCTATGGTAGGACAGAGTTGACATCAAAGTAACTTATTTGCTTAACTATTATAGTTATACTGTTTATTGAAAGTCAACTTTATGCCAGGCTCTATAATAAATTTTTCAGAAATAAGAATTAAAGATAGTCTCCCTTACTTTTAGAGCTCATAAGCTAGAAACAAAACACAGAGTCAGTGCATAATAGTGTAATTTATTGTACATAATAATAAAGTTGTGGACTCCTTAAAATGGGAAAACACTACATAGATTAAAAATCCTGACACAAGAATCTCAAGGATTATAAGTATTATTTTTAAAGGAAGAATGGGCCCACAAAGAGCCCTCAAAACTCTGAGTGCAACTCACAGATACAAAAAGAGAAAGCTTTTTATATTTTCTTCTCTACTCAGTAGCGGGAGGGTAAATAGGAAAGAAAGCCTGCTCTACATGTGGCAGTTGGCAGAAATGTTATATGTTGTTGCCATAAAAGTGCACAAAAATAGGAACACGATGAAGGATGTAAGGCAGATGTTCCACTAAAATTAAATAATCATTTTCAGTTTCAAAATGGTATGGCCTAAGGGTAAACAATTTGGGGGAAGTACATTCTGCTGTTTCAATTTTAAGAGGCATAGGTGGGTTAGGCTCAAGATTTGTGATTTCTCAATATGAACAGTCTGCAGAGAACTACTAGGTGTATAAGATCAGACCTTGGCTGAGGGCTAAATCCTCACTTATCTGTAGATACCGTATCTGCAAGACTAGAACACTGTCTACTGATGCTTCTGAGGATTCAAATGGGGATTTGAGCTCCTCGTCCTCCTCCTCCTCCTTCTTCTTTCATCAATAATACTTTTTATTCATTTTGTTTCCCAGGGAATGGAGAAAAGTCAGAAGACATATTACAGATGGTTAGAAAATAGGACAAGAAGTAAATGCACCAGGGTACAGTGAATTCAATCATCAAATAATCCCTCAGTGCTGGAGTCATCAGAGCCCAAGAGACCTTGATCCTGGGAAGATCAGGGATGCCACGAAGTGTACAAGGAAAGAACAGATAGATATATATTTCCCTGCCCTCATCCTCCATCCCTCTCTCACGAAGCTTTGTTTTCTAGCAGTAAATATGGAGTACATTTGTCTCCTATTAAGCAATCTTTGGGCCGCTTTGATATAAATTCCTTACACCCACATAAAAGCTCCTGAGTGGCATCAATATACTTCCATCCTCCTTTTCCTGGTCTCCTGACCCCACTTTCAGATAGAAGTCCCCAAGGTGCCCACTTCCTTCTCTCTAGGAGAACAAACTGAGTAGTTTTGATCCATCCTACCATCAGGGGTTGGGCATGAATTGCCTCTAATAACCTTCCTGATTCAGGAGGCTGGAACAAGAGTTAGGAGCTCCGTTGTCCCTCAGGATTTCTGCACAGATCATTTGAGAGTCCAGAGACATTTCAAGAATTAAACAGATATATATGTGAGTGTGCAGCTTCTCTTTAGGGGTAAGAAAAAAGTAGGAGTCAATTTTTGTCCCAACAGGAAACAGGCACAGGGGACTAGGAAAGGAAAGATAGTTCAAGAGCCTCACTGCAAAAAGAATCTCCTTCAGTGTATTTTTTAGATCTTTTTACCAGGTACAGATCCCTCTGTGAAAGATGCCTTGGCTATATTTTCTCTGTATAAAAAAAAATAATAATAATAAATAATTAATCCCCAAAAACATATGGAGAAAAGATTGATATATTATATTTACACAAACTGGACATTCAATAGTCACCAATGCAGTAAAGTCCTACAAAGCCCAGATAAATACAGTAATTAAGAGGGGAAGCATTTGGAGGAGACAAGAAACCAGAATCAGACACATTTACCGAACGTATTCTATAGCATTTGTCTAGCCTCTGCACAGTGAGAAGTTTATAGTGATCTCACACTATGTAAAAGAAACTTCCTTTTCTCTTTTAGCTACCAGCACACCATTAATCACTACTGTAGCAGGGCAGAACCCTGGCTCCTGTCACCACAGAACGACCCTCTCAGGTCAGGTTCAAGGATGTTGAGTGGTTCAGAATTTCAGCCCTTGCTTCATAATATCATTCTTGTGCAGCTCAGAATGAGGACAAGAGGACTGGTCTTAAAACTTAGCTTTATGGGGCCGGGGAGTTAGCTCAGTGGTTCCGGCGCCTGTCTTGCAAGCGCAAGGGCCCGGGTTCCATTCCCTGCTAACCACATAACAATACTGGGTGTGGAGACCCACACCCAGCAGCAACCAGTACCATATACTACAGTGCTGGGTGTGGTGGCTCACGCCTGTCATCCCAGCACTCGGGAGGCAGAGGCAGGAGGATTGTGCTGTGAGTTTGAGGCTGAGCTCAGGGCCAGCCTAAACCACAAAAGCGAGACCCTGTCTCAAAAAACCTAAAAAAAACCCTTAGCTTTATGACTCACTTTTTCAAATACAAACACACACACACACGTACACCCTGAGGTACATTGTAGAGCTAGGCTTACCTAGGGAAGGATGAAGGATGATTAGATGTGTGAAACAAGCCCTGAGCCCTGGGACTAGACAACCATCGCCTGACCTTCACTTCTTCTCTGATCCAGTCTTCCTAACTTCTCTGCACCACCTTTTCCTGGTCAGCCTAATTCCCAGTCTTCCAGTGGAAAATCAAGTTGTGGGGCAATCCCTTCAAAACGTAGTCTCCTGGGAGACATTTTCAAGATGGAGGGTTTTCAGAAGCGCATTATGGTAGACAACTCAGCTCTAAATGGCAGAAATGAAGTAGATTTTTCCGATGGGCTGCACAGTCCCATTGTTGGTTCATCATAGAGATAAAAACAAAAAAGTGTTACTGCTGTGTGGACTTGCTGCTGACTTTAGCCCAAGAGTGCTCATGTACCTGAGAACACAGCATAAGAATAGAGGGCCTTACATTAAAAAATAGAAAACCAGAACATTTGTATTACAAAAAAAAAAAGTTTATAAAGTTAAATTGCTCAAGGTACATCATTTGCACACAGCGCAGTTAACTTTCTGGAGAAAGTGGGACCCAAGGTGCAGTTACCCAAAGGAGTAAATTAATAAGATCAGGTTGGCCTGGAAAGGGGCAAGACTGAGTGAGGAGCAGCTGTCTGCAGCTCTTCTCCAGCCTCCTCTGGCCTGCTGTCGTAACCCTTTGCTTGGAACAGTTCCCAGCACCACACTCCATGCTTGGATTCTGAGGAAAAAAGACACCACATAACCCCATGTTGCCCCGAGTCCCTCCCACAGAATATAGTAGCTTGTAGGTTGGGTCTGTTAATCTAATCTTGTATTTAATTGTCTCACCTGGCAAGGGAAATATTAATATATCTTCTTTAAAAGGAGGGGGGAAAGGCAAACAACTTCCTGAACTTTTGGGGGTAAAGCCTCAGATAAAGCTTGCCAGCTCTATGGTTGCTCTCTCAAAGCCCTCAGTCTTACTTGGAGAGAACATGGCTGGAGTGCCTTTGTCTCGCCCTTTCCCTCCACTGAGGGCAGACAAGTGCTGCTGGGAGTCCTGGCTACCCCAACCCACCCTACTTCCACTTTCTCTACTTGCTGATCGGTGTCTGTTTCTTGAAATTTCCTGATAGCAAAGAATATGCCCACCCGCTGTGCTCAGTTTTGGACCTCCAGCAGCAGGACAGGGCTGCTGATCTCTTCTTCTTCCCCCTGGAAGTAGGCTGCTTCCCTGGGAGCTGGGAAGCCACAAGGCCACCATATGGTCAATGCTTTAGCAAAAGTGGCTTCCCTTAGACCCAGGTGCCAAATTGCATCCCATGGCAAGGTGGTCCAAACCACCAAGTTGTAGCCCAAAGTGCATAAAGACCAGGGGGTGGAGCCTGACCCTGGTACTGGACTATTAAGAACAGGAGACCCAACCCCATGGGCAGGTTGAACCACTTACTGATGCTGGCACTGTGTAGCAGCTGTGGCTCTTCCGCTTTGGCAAAACCACCTACAAACTGTGGTGTGGATGCCAAGCCAGGGACCATTTCCTGAGCCCATGATTGTTGGCCCTGGTTGGGCAGATGCTAGCCTGAGTGAAGTCTAGAGGCAAAGGGATGACTTAGAGAAGCTCTTAATCTTACTCACCCATTGTTTACTTTTTAAGTTCCACATTTCTGATTCATCATTTATGATATAGCCATGGTATTATTTAACCACAGCATGGAGGACTTGACCAAATCAAGCCTCTTTAATATTAATCATAGCAGGAGCACTACTGCATAAGGCTGCACTCCTATAGTCCTTCGGGTAGCCATTTTTCCTGCCAGTCATAGAATTACTATGTCTTCTCAAAGTTTAACACTATCAAATATTAATAGTATATTTCCTCTATCTTTCTAGTTGTGCTGCAAGCTCTACAACACATCCTGATCTCCTTTAGAGCCAAGTATTGTAAGATAAATGGTGATCACAGGGCTTTTTTCAGTTATTGGGTCTGAGAGAGGAGCACAACTGTTCCGGGTCACGGCAACATATTTAAGACTTAAATTTCTCTAGTACTGTTTAAAAATGTGGGCAATGTGAAGACTTTTCAGTGACATCATGAAGCAAAATTATCCAGTTGTATTGTTGACTCTGCCACATGAATGCCACAATACACTGTCTAACATAGCACACAAGATTTGCAAAGCAGGCTGAGACTAATCAACCATAGTGAAACACACAGCATCAGCTGGTAAGACAAAGAGAAGAACACTAGTGTAGTGCACGACGACAGGGAAGTGCATGAAGACAACTCATGATCATGCCCTGGAGATACTGCACAAAGCACTATCTTTGGCCATTAAGTTTTATTGCAAGCAAAACCTAAACAATGAATAATTAATCTCTCTAAATTAGGTAAAACAGTCTAGGTCATAGGTTGGCAAACTTTTTATAAATGGAAAATAGAATATATCTTGGGTCATAGAGTCATACTGTGCGCTACAATTACTCATCTTCCCGTTGTAGCCTGAAAGTAGCCAAAGACAATAGCTAAGCAAATTGGTACAGCTATACTTTAAAGAAATATTACAAATGGGCATTTGGCTGGTTGTGGACTGGTCTATGGTCTGCCCACTTCTGCTTCTCTGTGAATGACTTCTTGAATACTTTATGTAACATTCTAAGGAAGACATCCCATTTTATTTTCCTTTGTAGGACCTTTTTTTCCCCCGTAGGGGCATCAAACTCGGGACCTTGTGCCTGTCAGCTCCCCCTGTCTCCTTCTCCAAATGGAGGGACCATCACAGTGTGAAGAAATGTCTGTCATACTTGTTTTTATGTCACACTATATATAACAAAAGGAGGGGATTTAGGTATACCTAGTGAACACAAACCTTTTCAAAAGAAAATAGCGTTTTAAAATTCATTATAAAGGAAAAAGTCGAAGATAGTTGAAGCATGAAAGAGATTCAATGCAAAGAACTTTTGCACTGCTGAGATGGAAAAGGTCTATAACAAGGCATTTCAAATGACTCAATCTAGATAGCAACTCTGAGCTAAGAGGAAGCAGAGAAACAGAGATCTCTGTTCTAAAGTTTCAACAAACTGACTTCTACTATTCTCAATATTCTAAATGAGCTGAAAAGCAGATTCCTCCCCCAGAGTCTACCCTAACAAGTATCTTGATTTCAGCCTTGTTAGTTTTAAACAGAAGGCACAGGTATCTGGACTTCAAGAAATTGAATTGTTTATGGTACAGTTTTAGGTAATAATTGAATTCTGTTTTAAAATAACAAACTTGAGGTGATTCTTTACACTGAAATAAAGTATGAATACATTTTCCCTCCTTATGGATATTGTACAGAGGAAGTTTACTCAGTAGCCTGGAAGATTCAATGTTGTATTGAGTTATTTTATGCTTGATATCACATCAGAAGTCATCACAGCTTTTATAATATAGGCGCAAAGGGGCATCCCCAATTTATTCCTGAAACACAATGAAATGCTCTGAAGATAAATTTAAAATGAAAGCATTTTATAGGTAACTAAGTGTTCTGTTTTTAGAAAATTTAAAAATAGGCCATCAGTACTACATCTACTTACGAGACCCTACTATCACAGTAAATATTGTCTTAACAGATTGGAGATGATAATTACTAAGGAAATGATCCTGCTGAGGTTGTAAAGAGTTTGGAGACAAATGGAGGTTGAAACTCTTTAAACATATTCACTGAGGAAACATTTTTTTTTTTTTTTTTTTTTTTTTTTTTTACTCACAGGACAAAAAATAGTGAAGCTTTGGGAATTGTATTTGATAATGTACTCTTAATATTTACAAAAAATCTGTCCAATTTCCAAGATAAAAATTGATAATTGAAAGATAACATTGGACATAAAACAGGCTAAATAATTTAGTAAGTCATTATAGGAGGGAGTTATCAGTATTATTATCAGTTTTACTTCCTCATTTCTATTCATCAAAGTTGCACACTTTTTTTTTAGTATATCTTAATTTTTGATATTTAGGGTCATGGCAAGGGGAGCACTCTCTAAGGTTTTAATTACCATAAGTTTGACCTACGTTATATTTCTCTTTCATTGTAGACTCTTTTCTAAAAAGCTCACCATAGAGCTATAATTCCCAAACCATACTGGATTTTTCTCTTTGGTATTCTAAGTTAGCTATCTCTGACTTTCACTTAGGACAAATGTATAGAACAACATAGTTCATATGAGAGCTTCAGGACCAAGGCCTGACTCTAAAACTGGAGTATGATTCCTGATGTCTAAAGAGACACAAACTCATATAATTGATCAGTGTTCTTTATACTTGAAGCAAGATTCTTTGCTCCCTGGGTACCAGTGTATTCAAAGGATATAAGTTTTAATTACATTATTGTTTTTCAAGATTTTTGTTTGTGAGTCAGTTTGATCTTTTCAGCTCATGCTTTGACATATCTAGACTCAAAAGGGAGATGGGTCAATTCATATAGATCTGGTAGCCTGGGAGGTATAAAAATAATCAAAAATCGTCAGTAATTCTCTTTCATTTTGTGGATAACATTTAATGATATTTAAAACTTTAAGAACCATTTATTTAAGTAGATAGTAGCAAGCAGTGGTCCATGAGATCAATTGGGCCTATCACAAAAACAATGCAATTAAAGTGTCATTGGAACACAGCCAGGCCTCTTTGCTTATTCCATTCATAAATGCTTTCATATGATTGAGGCAGATTTGAATAGTTGTAACAGAAACACGTGATCCAAATCTAATGTATTTTTTGCTGGGTCTTTTACAGAAAAAAATCATATGGGTTTTAGAGGTAACCTTCCAGGGTCAAATGCTTGATCTGCAATTTAGTATTGTGTGACTATAGTCAGGCACTTAACCTTTGTGTGATACTTTTTGTTCAACCATGAAATGTGGTGATCCTCATGCAGCAGTCTGTACTAACCAAAGCAAAGTATATAGTGCTCTAATCTAGTTTAACATTTTTTAGTAATTGATTCTAAATAAATATACTGTCACTGAGAATTATTATGTGCTCTCAGTTATTGCCTTAAAATTTAACTGTATAAACCACCAATGTTGGACATTACTCTGTACCACTGAGTATGTAAAGCAATTTATACAAATCTCATTTAATTCTTCAAAAAGTCTTATGAAATATTATTTTCAGCATTTACAAAAAAGTGAAGGTTGAAAGCTAGCATGTACTTTTATAATTATTTGCATAAATCTTTTAATCTTGAATGATTACCTGTTCAGATGTTAGATATTTGCAAGTTGTTTATTTTTCTCTAAGAAATTGTAGAAAGGAGAACAAAGACTTGCGTGGTTGCTACTTTTGATCTGATTTTTTTTTTAGTTATTTTTTTGGGGGTACTAGGGATCAAACTCAGGACCTTGTGCTTGCAAGGTGGGTGTAGTAGCTGTTATTTCTATATTGATCTTCTACCTGTAGTTTTCCCCTTAGAAGATATTGAACTTAAGATTATTATGTAAACTTCACTATGTAAATGTTTGTGAAATGTCTGTTACTCTACGACATTTACTTAAAGTTTGATCAATATTTATAACATACTTAAGGAACAAGTTATGAATGGCATCAAGCGGCTCTGTAGCTCTCATTGGTAGACAGCTATATACATAGTACACTGAGAGTCTCAGAAAACCTGGGGAGGAGGGCAAACTAGTGCAGACCAGAAGAAGGAGAAAATTAGATTGTTGACTTTGAGTTGTGACCCATTTTAAGATATTATCTCCATTTCAGAGATATAAGAAGTCTTATAGTTAATCTAATTTCTTCCATTTCACATAGGAGTATTGTTACATCTAGAGTTTTAACTTAGGTTTTTTGTGTTTTTAATCAGTCTTATTTTTTCTCTAAGAGAAACAAACCTGTGAAATCCTAACTAAAACTAGTTTATGAGTTCTATCTATCCTTTGTAACACTGAAAACAGTCCCATATGAAGACAGCAATCACTTTTACTCCAGTCAATACACACTTAAAGGGTAGCTACTGTGTGACAAACTACGAAAATATAGAAGCATTGACATGCTCCCTCTGGGAGTCCAGAAACAGGTAGAAAAGTTAGAGAAAATATAAATACAGTGGATGGCAACAATAAATGCCACCAGAACAAACTATGTGTTCTAATATTTTCAGAGAGGGAAAAATAAAGCATCTTCCCTGTTGTTGTGTCAGTTTGCTGTTATTCAATATAATATTAAACCACAGATACTTGTGACATATGAATGTTAAAAACTTTGCTAGTTTATCCTGGCAATTATGATATGTCATAAGTGATTTAAATTTTCACAAGAATGATACTTTCCCATATTTGCTACATGATTTTTACTTCTAACCATAACTGCACGATTCAAGAATATTATATAGAGCTTACAAATTTGATAAAAATGATCAAAAATAGTAAACAATAGACATAGATTATCTCATCATGGATATATAAGATCAAAATGCAAAATCATGGCTAGTTTTCAATACAGCAAATTACTAATAATCTATAATTGGAATATAACTTAATGAAAAAATCTAATGATGACATTATATATGGTTAGGACAAGATGCTGTTAATTGAAAACTTAAAAAATTTTTGAGAAGAAAAGCATGAGGAGAGATAGGGAGGGAAAAACTGATAACAGAACTGAATATTCTGCTGGGTGGGACACTTGAAGTTACTTCTAACCTAATCAGTTTCTTTTCTTAGACACTTTTGAAAACATAGCTAATTTCTCAGAATTATGCTCTGTTTTGAGAAATTACAGAATAACCATTACTATCCTCAGGTTAAAGTCGGTTCAAAATCATACCTGAAATCCCAGTGAAGGGACAAAACTGGGTTTCTGAATATCTGACTATGACTTGTGGTTCTCAATATAATACTATTGAAAGTTGTTCTCTTATGACAAGCAACACAATTTTTTTAATCTGCCTTTCATTTTGCTATGCATTGCATGCATACATGAATATTGAATTTCTAAAAGCAACAAAAAATATTTCAAATGTATTACTTACTGATAATATATGGATTATTTTAGACTATATATCATGCAAGATATTTATATTTTCAATAAGAATGTTCTTCATTAAAATTTTAAGCAAGGATATTCTGAATTGTTACCTATCTGTCTTAAATTTATAGAATTGGGGGTTTGTTATTGTTCTGCTTGTAGCTGTTTTGTTTTTTGTGAAAACACTAAACAACATTTCTATGAATTTGCATTTAAATCCGAGGATTCTTAAATACTTAAAGAGGATATGTAATTAACCCACAAGTTGTTTTTTAATATTACATAATTTTTCCCTTTTAGTGAAAATATATCTTTCAATGTATCTATTAATATAGAGAGATATGCTATCTATTAATTGTGATGATTTCTGAATTCAAAGTAGATTTATTGTTGTATAGGAAATAAATATAATACACTACATATATATAATCTGTATATTATTTATTGAATAATATTACATTGAAATATGGTATCAATTTATATATGAAAATTATATAATCAGTGTATAATGAATATGTATATTATAAAATAAATATATATTAATTTTATATTCAATATGTGAAATAAATATGGAGTCAATATCACTATTTCTATCACATCATGATATATAAGCACACATATATACATGACTCATAGACACACATGCATATACATTGAACTTATAGTTAAATGCCTATAAAATAAAAAGAATATTACTTATTTAATTATTCTTTCTTTTTGAAATATTTAATATTCTTTTCTAAGAATATTAAACCTTTCTAAACCTATGAAGACCAAATATTGGCATACTCAATTTCATAAAAGAAGCATTAATTACATAAAAAAACAATAAATACCAATGCAATTGTAATGAAGAAAGTACTCCACTGTCACAAATAAATAAATTAACTGGACTCAGAAAATCAACAAAGATATATCAGAGTTGAACTAAACGTTCAGTAAATGGATGTAATAGATACCTACATAATGTTCCGCCCAAAACCAGAATGTACAAACTTGAGAACAACATATGAGATTTTCCACAAAATAGAGAGAGCTCACAAAGTATGCTTAAGAAAATGCAAAAGAAATTAAACTATCCCATGCATATTATTAGATCATACTGCAATGAAACTAGAAATCAATTGCAACAGAAATATCAGAAATTATGCAAACCGTGGAAATTAAACAATAAGCTGTTTAATAATCAATGAGAATCAAGTCCTGGATGAAATAAAGGAAGAAATTAGCCAGTGCCTATAATCAAAGATTAACACCAGTACTACATACTAGGCCAAAGGGACATGATTAAAAAGTCTTAAATGGGGGCCAGTGATTTAGCTCAGTGGTTCCAGCGCCTGTCTTCCAATCTCAGGGACCCGGGTTCGATCCCTGAAAACCATATACCATACTGGGTGTGGAGACTCACGCCCAGCAGCAACCAGTACCACATACCACAGTGCTGGGCATGGTGGCTCATACCTGTAATCCCAGCACTCGGGGGGCAGAGGCAAGAGGATTGCTGTGAGTTTGAGGCTGAGCGCAGGGCCAGCATGAACTATAAAGTGAAACAATTTCAATCCAAGACCCGGTTATTGTTAACAAAATGCCAATGCTGTAATTAAACTTCAATGTTTGTTGTTCAGCTTCAAGGGTTACTTGGCTCACGTGCCAGCAGAGAGCACTGCGTGCTTTTTGTGGCACACGTGCCATAGGTGCATCACCCCTGGCCCAGAAAAAAGAGCAATCCATATTCAAAACTACCATAAGAAAGGAATTCATGATATTAGAGCAGAAATTGATGAAATTGAGACTCAAAAATTAATGCCAAAATAATGAATGAATTCAAGAGTTTGGTTCTTTGAAAAAAATAACCAAGAAAGATGCTAACCTATTTGATTAGAAATGAAAATGTTAAATGACAACAAATTCCTCTAAAATTCAGAAGATCATTGGTAACTATTTTAAGAAACTAAATTCTAATGAAATGTATGATTAATAAGAAATTAATAAATTCCCAAATACATATGGACTAGCAAAGCTGAATCCAGGATACAAAATATCCTGAATAATTCAATGTCAGTCAGTGAAACTGAAGAAGTGATTAAAAGAAAAGATTTGATGGTAAATAAAAAAAGGAAACAAGGCTTATATATATAGGGGACAAGTAAATGCAGGGTGGACAGGGAAATGGGAAAAATGAGAGTTAAACTGTGTCATATACTGGTACAAATTCCCAATGTCGAGTGTGATCATGATATGTATATAAAATGTACCAATAAAATCAATTAAAAGTAACTATATCAAATAAGAATAACCCCTGTCTTAACAGATACACTGCCAAATTCAACAAGAACTTAACAGGAGATCTACTGCCAATACTTCTCAAACTCTTTTATGTAATTGAAAAACAAAATAAACAGTGCTCCCAAAGTCATTTCTAGTAGCAAATATTATTCTGATTTCAAAACCAGAGAAGGATCCCTTTTAAAAATCCTGGTCTCTCTAGTGAACATAGATGCAAAAATCTTCAACAAGATCCTGCCAAACAGAAATTCACAAATTATGAAAAAGATCATCTGTTGGGACTAAGTAGGATTCATTCCGGGGGTACAGGGGTGATTTGACAAACACAAATCTATGCATGTAATACAGCACAAAAGTAAACAGAAGCAAGGAGAAAATTATCTAATTGTCTCAATGAACATAGAAAAAACATTTGATAGCAATCCAACATCTAATTGTGATAAGAAAAACTTTGAAAGAAATAGGTATAAAAGGTATTTATTTCAATTTGATAAAAGACCATCTAGAAATATCCAACAGCCAAGATCATACTAAATGGAGAAAAGATAAAAGCCATCTTTGAAAATTAGGAACATGACAGGAATTATTCCTATCACCACTCTTATTCAACATAGAAGTCAAAACATTAGCCAGATAAATTAGAAAAATGAAGGAAAGAAAATAGATAGGGATTGAACGAAAAGAAGTTCCCATTATTTGTAGATGATATGATCTTCTACATAGAAGACACCGAAACCTCCACCAAAATACTCTTAAAATTAAGAACCAGATTCAGTATAAGTCTTTTATTAATACTAAAATCAGTAGTTCAATTTAACAAGTTGTTCACTCTCATAATGTCTTCTTCAAAATGTTAAAGAATAATATTATAAAGTTATATGCCTACCCATGTTTGGAGCAACACAGTTCACACAGCTAAATCTTACAAGCAGCCAAATGTCCATTAAAAGATGAATGCTTCAAATGTGTTGTTTATACACAGTGAATTACTACTTTGCCATAAAGAGGGATAAATGTCAGTGATCCATAGGAAAACGGTAGCACCTTTGAGACTATTATGTTTTGGAAAGGAAGTAAAATACGTAAGCATGTACACCACCCCGTTTCTCTTTTATGAGAAACTCAATATGTGAGTAAGATGCAAAATAAGATAAGACAGGAAAAAGTTATGGCAATCTTTCATGGACAATGAATATAAAATTCACCTTGATTTGGTATAATTGTCTCATGGATATTGTAAATTTTAGGTCAGGGGCCGGGGATATAGCTCAGTGGTTCTGGCGCCTGTCTTGCAAGCACAAGGACCTGGGTTCGATCCTCTGGTAACCACATAACAATACTGGGTGTGGAGACTCACCCCAGCAGCAACCAGTACCACATACCACAGGGCCAGGTGTGGTGGCTCATACCTGTAATCCCAGCAGTCGGGAGGCAGAGGCAGGAGGATTGCTGTGATATGAGTTGGAGGCTGAGCTCAGGGCCAGCCTGAACTACAAAGCAAGACCCTGTCTCAAAAAAAAAAAAAGTTTTAGGTTCAGTTAGTCTGTTAATCTTTGATTATGACAATTAACTTGATGAAGACTCATAAAAATAAATCTATGCTGACGAAAAGGGGAAAAAGGTGGATAAGTGAAGGGAAAGGGAAAAACAAGAATTAAGATGTGTTATGTACAGGTGCCAATACTTCATGAGGAATATAATCATTCTGTACTGAAAAAGGCACTAATGAAAATAAAGATACTTTTTAAATATATATATAATCAGAGTAAAATGGGAATGTATTCCCTTAGTCAGTCTACCTCAATGAATACCTCTAGCCGTGTTCAATATATATGTTAGAATTTATTCTACAGTGATATAATATTTCATTACAAATTGACTTTTGGCACAGGAGTAAAACAAGAAAACCAAATCATCAACTATGTTTATGAGAACTAATAACATGATATGCAGCTCAGAGGGTCTTTCTCTTATTCCAACAAAATAGTGAACTGAGTTTATGTCAAAAATTAGACAGACTACTAAGAGGGAAAAAACAAAAAAAGATAGTTCTCCCCTCGTGGAACCAGTGATCAAACACATGACCCTGAGCTTGCTAAGCAGGGATGGTACCACTGAGCTAAATCCCAGCCCCAGAACTATCTTTTTTTAATGACAAAAGAGGTATAGTTCTTAGAAGAAAATGAAAATTAGGAAGTTAAGAATAAGGAAAGGAGGTGCATAGTTAAAATTTTCATATGAAGATGGAAAAAAAACTCATCTTTGCTTAGCAGTAATTATTACTGCATCAGGGGAGGTTTCTCAGAATTTTTTAACCTCCATGTACAATTTACAAATTCAGTGTCAGCCATGTTTACTTTGATATAAATCATAGTAAAACATGTTACACTAACATGATGAGTGTTTACAACAGAAAACACTCTGGTTAGAGCGATCCATAAAAATTTCCAAGTGGCATTTATGTACCTTAAAAAGATGGATAATCTTAAGAAATTTGTATTGCATACATGTAGCATTGATTTCTCTCTAAACATAATACTCAATATTTAATGACACTACCTGCTTATTTTCTGCAAGAATTTACTTTCTTCTTCTTCTTCTTCTTCTTCTTCTTCTTCTTCTTCTTCTTCTTCTTCTTCTTCTTCTTCTTCTTTTTCTTCCTTCTTCTTCCATTTCAATCTAGTTTCTAATTTGAGGATGTTTAGCAATTTAAAACAAACCATTACTCTGAAATCCCCAACACAACCTTGAAAGTTATATTCTCTACTTTCTCATTTATCTATCAGTTCCAGGTATTTATCAAATTTTAAAATTTTAACTGCTGAACATAATTTAAATAAACTTTCCTTATTCCAAAATATACAGTGATATTCATCATATTCTGAAACCAGTAAGTAGTGTGCTTAAGAAAATTTGTAAAAAGAAAGAATGAGGAAGATAACCAGGATTTATTTTTAGTGGCGCTTAGTATAGATGCCATATAAACACTGGATGTATTTGCCAATATTATTATTATTTAAATGTTTAATCTCTGAAGTTTTGTTTGATCTAAACTTGCAAATATTCTGAAACTTATCACTTTATGAGAAAAGCCCTTCTTTTACAGTTCAGCTTTTGAATGTTGTGCAAAATGAGTCATTATGGGCTTGATAGTGATTCTTAAATGTCATGTATTAATTTATCAAAAGATAGACCCATTATCAGTTGTTGTCTAAGACTTACTCCAGTTGATTTTACAGTATACCAAAGCTTGATAACCACTGAGTTCAAAGAATAGAATATGGTAAAACTGCTGCAATAAATGTCACATAAAGATATTCACATTCTCTTCTCAAATGTTTTCATTCTGTGGATTCTTGAGCAGCAAATTTAAAAAGTCTCCATTTCACGACCGCTTGATCAGATTACTATAACTGTGTTTATCATTTTACAAATATAAACTCACTAATTAAGACAATGTAATTGATTATGTATTATCATTCAAATAATGCAGAGGAAAAAATGATTCTCTGCAAAGATTAAGAAACTTTTCTATATAGTAAATAACAAGAACTGTAATTTCAGTTGACAAAAAAGTTCATGTTGATGACTATTCTACTCTATCTAGAAATGCACTGTGAATTGCTTTATTTCTGGAGTGAAAGATCTCAAAGCTATATTTTCTTCTCTTTAAAGGCCAGGTTTGTTAACATTTTTTTAAAAGGATATAGCTTTCTTCACTATAACACCCCAAAATATCTAGATAGTCCATGATGAATGAAGTGTCATTCCTAATTTCATAAGTTTCAGTATTAACTCATAAATGTGAGGTGTCCTGATATTTTGCTTCCTGTCTGAGCTCCCACGTCCTACTGAAATGACTTTCAACAAATTTCAAAGACTAATAACCTCTCTAATTTCTTCAGCGCTTTCCTCTGCTTATGTAATAGGGGCTAATTTGCAAGACTAGCTTTGGCATCCTTAATGCCTACATGTTTTTGAAACTGGCAGCAGGTCTGAAAAGAGAAAACTGGTGAGGAGAGTCCAATTGGAAACTGTTCTATATTGTGTAATTTCTCTTTTTGAAAATTACATTTCTGTTTTTTTTCTTAACATTCATAACAGCAGAGAACATGATTTTTCAATTCAAAACCATTGCCTTTATAATATCTTCCTGATTAAATGAATGTTTTTGATAAATGTTTGAGTATATATAGAAAATTTCTTTACCTATTCATTTAGTATGCTCAGATCAAATGAAACTAACATCTATTTCATTTGTTTTTAATCTTTTAAAATGCTAAGAGCGCTGACTATTCTAAATCTTCTATACAATCTTGTTGAGGACTTAGATAATAATATGTTTACTAATTGGTCAAATGGTTTTTCATGAGCAGAAAAGTTTTAATCAATTTACCAAAACTGCATCATATTTTTAGAAGAGCTCAAGGATTAAAGTGTAACCTAACCAAAATGATTTTGTGAGCACTGAGTTCTAAGAAGTCTTAAAGCATCATCAATAAATTCAAATAAATAAATTGAATTTACAGTATACCACTGTATACCAAAAAGAAGAAGGTATACAAAAATCAGGTAAAATTTATGACTAGAAAAGAAGTTTCAAAAGGAAATTAATGTAGCCTATCAAGATTTTAAATAAGCTGCTAGCAAAATAATTTTCCTTAACTAAATATCTTCCTAGAAAAAAATGTTCTTTTTTAATGTCCTGACTTTACGTTTTTTAGAATTGTGAGTGCAATCAACAGGAGAAACTTTTTATTTCTTACATTGTTACTATCAGATTCTTTAATAAACATTTATAGATATTTGATGACCATATATTTGAAGAGGTAAGGGGAATAAGGACAAATAATTAGACTTCTTAGAACATCTCTAGTTTTCTGTCACACAAGAAATCACAGAATGGCAGCCATATGAAAATTCCTGGTCTTCTCTAGGTAGACAATCAGGGAATTATATCCACTTGCAAAATTCCTCAAGTAAAATATCTTACCAATTAGGAATAAGAGCATATCACCTATTTTCTCACCTCATTCTAGTTTTATCTATTTAGTATTTTTATATTTCTTGGTCCTTTACCCAAAATATACAACCATGTTCATCCAATTCCTGAGAGACTATTTAAAATGGGAATAGGATGGAACATAATTTTGCACTGCTATGACCTTAGAACAAACCATGACAATGACTGCAGTAATATTCTGAATGTGATTCTCCTTCTGCTCAGGTGAGTTCCCCCAGCTCCACATAGTGATCACAGTGATCTCAGTCAAAACCTTGTTATTTTTCTTTAAAAAACACTCTAATTTCTACAAGCTACATTACTTGCTCAAGAAAACACAGTATGAGTATTCTTCTCATTGATCATTGTCCAGTCAAGGTACTGCGATTAGACGATATGTTTTCTTACCAGAAGCATAGGGCTGCCATCTATCAGTAACAAAATAATTTGCAATTTCCCCAATTGTAATAACATCATAGAAAAACAATGCTTTTCATTGTTTATTTCTGAACTTTCTATATTTACCTTGAAATGTTGAAACTTTTGATACACATCAAAAGGGTAGAATCTCAAAACATTCGGGTGTGGAAGACAGACATCTAAATAAACCAAACACTAGGGAAAATATAGTGTAAATGTTGCATAGCTCAATGTTTAAAAATCTTGCAATATATAGTATAAATGAGGTCATAGAGAATGCTAGGTCAGGATACAAGGTTAAGGAGAACTAATATATTTGAAAATAAATTTGTTGAAGGCCACAAGGAAGTCAACAAAATTTTCATGTGGTAATGTTTCTTAGATTTATAAGGATTTGGAAAATTCTTTTCCCCTTTATTTTATGTTGTGACCTACATTTTCAGAAAACATACATTGAGAAAATACTCAGGGCATAAATGAAGACAGATTGAAATGTACAATCTGTGACTACTGCTCTCAAAGACCTTCATGATATCCTGGGAATACCTAGACTAGCAGGAATTAAAAGTTCAATACAAGAGAAGGTAGTTTATAATAAATATGAAATCTGAGACAAAATTAAACAAAAAGTTTGAGTCCTATGATTTTGAACCCTCAACTATTTAACAGTCTTTCATCAAATTATCCATATAATTATGCAGTGAGATCCATGAGGCAATGAGAAATCTGAAACATCTGAGGGAGCTAGTGAAGTCAACACACTAGATTCTCATTCTTACTTCACTTTGACTTGATTTATGATACATTTAAAACTTCAATCACTCAGTGTTGGTTACTATGACCTGCTTACATTGTGTTTGACAAAGTAAGTTACAGAGGAACATTTTTCATTTTAGAACAGTGATCTTAAAGGCAAATGTATATCAAACTTTTCCCTTCTCTTCCTTTCAATCAGTCATATTGTGTGCCATGCAATGTTGATAGATTCCCAGCCTTCCTACTTCTTCCCTCTGGAGAATATCTATTCTAGTCTCCTGCCTTCTTATTGCCTTCCGACTATCATTTTTAAAGCTTCAAATAATCTCAGATATTTTACTTGAGTCTGTTATATTTCCATCTTTCCAAACAGCTAGTCAAAATCTTTTATCTTTTTTAGTCCTTTTATCCTCCATTTTCCCTTTTCTTAGGCCCTCCATTTTCCTTAGCATGGGAGTAAAATTTCTCTTCATGTTTTCTACTAAAACCGTTTATAGAAAGATAACAGCCTTGAAGATTTACTAAATTTTTACGTGAAATCATCAGCAGAAAACAAACACAAAAACAGAAACAGAAAACTGGTGTGGTAATCTAGTTTCAGGAGAGCCATGGGCCTTAAAGGGACAGAAATTCCATAGCAAAATCAATGAACATGAAGAGTCAGAATGCCTGTGAATATTCTGAAGCCATTAGTGGCACACAAGTCAGAGTCTCAATGTCAACTGAATTGGCAGCGATGATATGGTCAGGGATGGGATCCAGGGAAAGACCAGATAATGCATTATCACTAAAGTGTATTTGGAAACCTCACAAGTTACACTATATCAACTGTTTGTACTGCTTTTTGCTTGAAAGCACATTATGGTTCTACTGTGGGATGTGTCATACTAGTGGCTACACATATTAATTATTGATGCTTTTTACAATAAACAATAAAAATGAGATAAAAATTTCCCCAGTAATTCAAGAGAAATGAAAGTCATTTTATACAATTTTCCTTTGAATTGAGATCAGATAAGTATGTATTATCATAATGCAATCATGAAGGATCATTATGTTCATGTAGTTTTAGAATACCTAAACCAAATATAAATAAAAGTGCATGTACTTCCATATGTGCACATGTTTCAAGGCAAAATGTATGGCAGTTATACATACTTGAGAAACTTGCAAAAGCTATGTAGTTAGTTACAACATTTCAGTGTTCCTATAGTTTTGATCTTTCAGTAAAAATAGGAAAATAGCAAGAGGGAAAGGAGAAATGGTGACAATGACTTTTTTCTGTTCATTACTTCATACGCCAAGGCCTGTCAGACGAGTTGACTTGGCAAATAACAAGTACTGATAATGAATACCTGCCCTAGGAAGCGGTTACAATCAGCCTTTATACTAGAAAACATAGTCAAAAAGTTAATCAACCAGGAAACAGTGAAGAGATTAGCCAATATGAAAAGATAAAATCTATATACCACTCACTGTAGCAGAAAAAAAACTCATGATAAAATGTTTACTATAATGAAAACTTGGAAAATTTATTCATATTGTAACACAAGCATAGAGACCTCTGTTTTTCACAATCACAAGATGAAAAAGCCAAGAGTCAATCTGCAATTTCTACAAAATTTATAATAAAGGCCATTATATTCCTTTTGTTAATTTATTTACAGAATTTGTAATCTGCTAAGACCTGGAGTAAATAGCAGAAAATGGAAAACTATGTATCACTAAAACAAATGTAATCAAGTGGATTAATTAATGGTAGACTAGTAAATGCACAGCGTCCTTTGATTCACAAACATTAAAGAAAAACTAGTGAAGTAGGACGAATGACTGGTTTTTCGTACGGTTACTCAATTTCTTAGTTCTACTTATTCTCAGAAGATTCATATTGAAATACTTAGCGGCGGAATGTGAAGGTATCTAAAACTCATTGCAAGCAGGCATAACAAAGAAGCAAATATTTTAAAATTTTCTATGGTTTCTGAAAATTTTGTGAGTCTTTATTCTGAAACATCTATTCAAGGCTGCTTGTGTAATGAGTAGCCTTCAAAGACAGTGGCTGTACAGTGTCTTCCTGCAGAGAACAGAGTAGGATTTTTTTTAAATTTCTTGTGGTACTTTCAAATATTTTTATTTCTAAATTTAAATGTATGTTTGCATTTTAAATGTAGAAGTTTAAACCAAAGATGTATAATCTTAGATATTTAATAATGAGGTTAAGTCCAATTGGTTTGACATGCATATGTTCATTGTAGTGTTCTTTTAGGTTCCATTTATGTTTTAAATACTATGGTAATATTTTACAAAAACAAAAGCAATGTTTTCAAAGGAGTAACTTGGCATTTATATATAAATCAATATTAAAATTGAATGAAATTAAGTTCTAGTTCATTCCATCTATATTTTTCTCTTGTTTTATTTTTGTTTACCTTTAAATGACTCATATGTACCCAAGTCACTTTAAAATTATGCTTATTATCTCTGATCTTGTAGAACTGAAGTATTTTTGTTTCTTTCTATATTAATTTTTTCTTCCCCTGTGGCACTAAAAGGCAGATCTTCTTTGAATACTCTCTCCTACTGCTATTGAGACTGCTGTTTATGTTACTCCAAATTAAATCCATTATTTCTAGTCTATCAGGTTTCCAACTTGAATCAGCATCCTTAAGATTCCCATCTGCCATCTATTATAAAGCCAGTATTCAAATTTGCCATTTTGTTTTCTTATGGCCTCCTCAGGTGCCTGGAAGCTTCATTCAGAAACATTTGAGTGTTGATCTCTGTCTGCCAGAGAAGCCTTGGGCTTGGCTATTCTGCACAGAATCCAGAGCCAAGCATCCTTTCTTCCTGCAGACTTACTATCAGTCTTACAAGGACTAAAATTTTAAAGGGATTCCACTATATGAATAAAAGTTCATTTCCAAGCAACGCATGAAAAGTTTATGTGATGTAGATAAAATAGAGAATAAATGAATGAGTGTACTAAATGTACAAATCCCTAGGTTGTAAGCCAACAGAACTGGAACCAGACTATCTTGAGATAGATAGTCTTGAGATTCCAATCATCTTGACCAAACATTATCTTGTTCATCTCCCAAACTAGAAAAGATTTTGAATAGCTTAATAAAAATCTATGATCAACTTCAGTTTAATTTGAAAATAACTATGTTTTATGTTTATAATCTAACTTTAATTGTATAGAAGTTAGAAACTAAACATAAAAAATAAATGTTACTCATTCAAACATCACGCAGAATCATCCACATTTATTATTAGTTCTTATCCTCTACTTTGTATTTCTGTTGAGGTTTATGTATGTAAACAGATTTATTATCAAGTTGGCTCATAGAGCACAATGATATATTTACCTATTACAATATCATTTTTCTGTTTTTAAGTATTGCATAATATGAATTATATTACATAATATAGATGTGTACATAATAAAATGTCAAGTTTCATAATATTTTTCTTAGATTTTAAACAATATGCTGAAGAAACATCTTCATTAATATACAACACCACCACTTCATAGATGAGAGATATTTTTCAAAGCAAAGTCATCCCAAAGTCAACTCAAATAAAGGTTGTCTTATTTCTTATACAAAACATAATAAAGTATACTCTTTGGCAGTATCTTTCCTTTAAGAAAGAGTACACTGATATTTCCATTTGGTTGTGGAAAGCAGACAAAATTTTATGTTGACTTAAATAGCATTTTCGTTTTAATATATTTAAACAAGTTATCATATTCTTTTTAGTACAGTCGCTCTTTTAATTTTCTTTTAGAAAACAATAGTGTTCTTGAAAATTCTGTCAGGCTTTGCTCTAGAGCATCTATTTAAAACTGCTTGTGATAATGAGTAGTCTTCAAAGACAGTGGTTTTATTTTCCCCTAGAGCAGACAGCAGGAGG
>PVIR01009649.1:0-52489 GCA_004026965.1 Petromus typicus | reverse complement strand
TGGTGGCTTTATAGTATAGTTTCAGGTTCAGAATTGTGATACCCCTCCCCCACCATGTCCCTGTTGCTTAGAATTGCTTTGGCTATTCTAGGTCTTCTGTGGTTCCAGATGAAAGTTTGAGTTTTTTCTCTAGATCTGTGAAATATGCTGTTGGGATTTGAATCGGGATTGTGTTGAATGTGTAGAGTAGTTTTGGGAGGATAGCCATTTTGACAATATTGGTTCTTCCTACCCAGGAGCAAGGTATGTCTTTCCATTTTTGGATATCATCTTCTATCTCCTTTTTCAGAGTGGTATAGTTTTCAGAGTAGAGGTCTTTCACCTCCTTTGTTAGATTGATTCCTAGGTATTTTATTTTTTCGGGTGCTATTGTGAAAGGGACTGACTCACCAATTTCTATCTCAGTGGGTCTACTGTTTGTATATATGAAGGCTATTGATCTTTGAACGTTGACCTTATAACCAGCTATGCGGCTAAAATTGGCAATTAGGTCCAGCAGTTTTTTAACTGAGTTTTTAGGATCCTCTAGATAGAGTATCATGTCATCAGCAAATAATGACAATTTAACTTCTTATTTTCCAGTCTTTATTCGTTTTATTTCTTTCTCTTGCCTAATTGCTATGGCTAATATTTCCAGAACTATATTGAACAGAAGTGGTGAGAGAGGACACCCTTGTCTTGTTCCAGATCTTAGTGTGAAAGATTTCAATTTTTGCCCATTTAGTATGATATTGGCTGAAGGTTTCTCTTAGATAGCTTTTATTAGTTTGAGATAGAGACCATCTATTCCGATCTTCTGTAGAGTTTTGAACATAAATGCGTGTTGTATTTTGTCAAACGCTTTTTCTGCATCAGTTGAGATGACCATATGATTTTTGTCCTTAAGCCTGTTAATATAGTGTATAACATTGATTGATTTACGTATGTTGAACCATCCTTGCACTCCTGGGATGAATCCAGCTTGGTCAGGGTGTATAATCTTTTTGATAATTCTCTGTATTCTGTTTGCCAGGATCTTATTGAGGATTTTTGCATCGATATTCATTAGAGATATTGGCCTGTAGTTCTCTTTTGGTTGGGTCTTTCTCTGCTTTTGGAATCAGGGTAATGGTTGCTTCCAGGAATGAGTTTGGGAGTACTGCTTCCTTTTCAATTTCACTGAAGAGTTTCAGAAGTAGAGGCACTAACTCTTCCTTAAAAGTTTTATAGAATTCGGCAGTAAAACCGTCAGATCCAGGGCTTTTCTTTGTTGGCAAGGTTTTAATTACATTTTCAATTTCACAGATTGTTATTGGGGCATTTAACATTTCTATATCTTCTTTATTCAGCTTTGGGAGTTCATATGTGTCTAGAAATCTACCCATTTCTTCTACATTTTCCATTTAATTGAAGTATAAATTTTCAAAGTAGGTGTTTATTATCCTCTGAATTTCTTCTGAGTCAGTAGTAATTTCTCTGTTCTCATTCCTAATAGCATAGATATGAGCCTTTTCCTTCCTTTGCTTAATGAGGTTGGCTAAGGGTCTATCAATTTTGTTTATCCTCTCAAAGAACCAACTTTTGGATTCATTGATTTTTTGAACTGTTCTCTTGGTTTCTATTGCATTAATCTCTGCCCTGATCCTTATAATTTCTTGCCTAGTGCGAGCTTTGGATTTGTTTTGTTCTTCTGTTTCTAGTCGCTTGAGGTTCAGCATTAAATTGTTTATTTGAGCTTGCTCCATTTTCTGCATGTAGGCTTTCACTGCTATGAGTTTTCCTCGTAGAACTGCTTTCATTGTGTCCCATAAATTTCTATATGTTGTACTGCGGTTATCGTTTAGTTGTAAGAACTGCTCAGTTTCTTTTGTGACCCATTGCTTGGTCAGCAGAGTGTTGTTCAGTTTCCATGTGTTTGTGAAGATCCTGGGCTTTCCTTTGCTATTCAGCTCCAATTTCAGGGCACTGTGGTCCGACAGTATACAAGGGATAACTTCAATCCCTTTATATTTGCTTAAACCTGTTCTATGCATGAGCACATGGTCTATTTTGGAGAATGATCCATGAGCAGCTGAGAAGAATGTATATTCTGACTTTGTGGGGTAAAATACTCTGTAGGCATCTATTAGTCCATTTGCTGAAGAGTCTGGTTGAGCTCAAGGATTTCCTTCTTGACTTTTTGTCCAGTCAATCTGTCTCTTTGTGACAGTGGGGTATTGAGGTACCCTACTATGATTGTATTGGAGTTTATCTGGTTTTTCAAGTCCATTTATACTTGTTTTATATAGTTTAGTGCATTAGAATTTGGAGCATAGATATTTAAGATTGTGATTTCTGTCTCTTGGATTTTTTCCTGAACTAAAAGATAGTGTCCATCTTTATCTCTCTTTATCAGCTTTGGCTTAAAGTCTATTTTGTCTGCAAATAAAATCACCACTCCTGCTTTCTTGCTGTTTCCAGTCACATGGAGTATTGTTTTCTCTCCATTTACTTTTAGTCCATGGGTTTCTTTCTGAATTAGGTGTGTTTCTTGTACGCAGCAGATTGTAGGATCTTGTTTTTTGATCCACTCTGCCAGTCTGTATCTCTTAATTGGTGCGTTGAGTCCATTGACATTAATGATTATGACTGATGTAGGTAAATTTAGTGGTGCCATGTTTTCATGTTCTTGGCTGTGTTATTCTACTTCTGCCCTTTCCCTGTCAATTTCTCATTTGGTCCCATGGGTTGACTTGGTTAGGTCTCATGGATTTGTAACTTTTCTTATTTTTCTCCAAGATATTCCTTAAAATTCTTTGGAGCACAGGTTTCATATGTGTGAACTTTTTCAGGTTTTCTTTGTCATGAAAGTATCTTATTTCCCCATCAATTTTGAAGGATAGTTTTGCAGGATACATCAGTCTGGGTTGGAAGTTGTTTTCCTTTAGAACTTGGAAGACTTCACTCCAGGCTCTTCTTGCATTGAGTGTTTGAGTTGAGAAGTCCGCTGTGATCCTTACAGGCTTCCCTTGGAATGTAACTGTTTTCTTTTCTCTGGCTGCTTTCAGTATTTCATTCTTTTTTTGGATATCTGGTACTTTTATTATGATATGCCTAGGTGTAGATTTTTTCATGTCATGGGCATGTGGCATTTGGTATGCTTCATATATTTGTATGTCCAATTCTTTACCTTTTCCTGTGAAGTTTTCTGCCATTATCTGTGTGAATAGCTTTTTGATGTCTTTAGCATTGTCTCCTGCTTCCTCAGTGACTCCAATCAATTTAGGAGCTGTTGGACTGAGTTTTCATTATTGCTTGCTTTTTTCCATAGATTATGCCTTTCCAGTTCATTGGTTGATATCCTGTCTTCTAGGTCTGAAATTCAGTCTTCTGCCAAATTCATTCTATTGCGCAAACTTTCATTTTCTTTCTTAATTTTCCTGGGCTTCTGTTTGTAGGTGTTGAAAAGGTTCCATTGCTTTTGCTATCTTGGATTCTATCAACTCGATGCTTTCCTCTTTAGCTTTATTAATCATCATGTTGACAGTGTCCAATATATCTGCTTTCATCTCAGAGATCAGTTCTGATTTCCATTTTACTAGATCTGCTTTGGTTACCCTTTCTGAGGGCCCTGGAGACTGGGCTTCACACTTCTCTATTTCCCTTCCCCCAGTGTTACCTGGAGGTGAGGATCTTTGTATCTGAGACTTTGAGTGTTTCCTCATCTCTGACCTGTCCTGTTTTCTGGCGCTGTTTGTTGCAAGTCACTTTCCTCCTACTAGTTAGGAATCTTAAAATAGCGGTGTTTCCTGGGTTGTTCTTTGCATTCTGTATTGAGACCTAAAGAAAAACCCCTAGTTCTGGCACACCATATGAGGCACTCAATCAATACAGTGAGAACACCTTCTCCTGTTTGTTTTAGAGGCAGGGAGACTGTAGCTCCTGAACTACTACAATGACACTACCTGAGGTTCCAATGGGCCTGCCTTCTCACCAATACAGAGTGTCTGGGCTCACTTGTGCAGTCGGCCTGGAGGCCAGTAGGCTGTAGGCCCTGTGCAGCTACAATGGTAGGGCCTGTTGTTCCAACAGGCCCACCTACTCACCAATACAAGCTGACTGGATGTGCTTCTGCAGTTGCTGTGGAGAAAGTCAAACTCTGACCTGCTAACCTCAGTCCCTGGGCGTTCTTTTGGCATAGGCCTGGAAGCCAGCAAGCTCTAATCCCGGCGCAGATTCGGTGATGCAGACTGGGTGCCGCAGTCACCATTTCCCGAGCCACTTGCTGCTAACCTCAGTCCCTGGGCACTCTTTCAGCATGGGCCTAGAGGTCGGTAAGCTCCAACCCCGGCGCAGATTCGGTGATGCAGACTTGGTGCTGCAGTCGCTGTTTCCCGAGCCACCTGCTGCTAAACTCAGTCCTTGGGTGCTCTTCCAGCATGGGCCTGGAGGCCAGCAAGCTCCAACCCCAGCGCAGACTCGGTGCCGCAGTCGCTGTTTCCTGAGCCGTCCGCTGCTAAACTCAGTCCCTGGGCACTCTTCTCTATCCTCTGAGATTTTTACTTGCCTTTTTTTTTTTCTTCCTATCTGGAATTACTTTTGTCACCTCCATTTTTTGAAAAATGTTTTATTTTGGTTTTAAAGTCATTTTTCTTTAAATAATTTGACTATATTATTGCATTGCCTTGTAGTCTCCACTATTTCTGAATAGAAGTAAGTTATTAATATTGATTTTATGAACCTCTTCTAAGTGAAAGGTCTTTCTTATCACTTTCAAGATATGTTTCATGTTTTTAGCATTCAACACTTTTCAGGGGTGAATTTTGGGGGATTTTTGATCAACTTGGAGTTCACTGCACTTCCTACATGTGTGGATGGAAATTTTAAACCTTTTATCCATTTTTTTCTTTGAAAACAATTATTTATTTCCCCCTTATTTTAATCCTTTCCCCTGGGGATGCTTTATTATGTATATATTCATATGTAGCAATATACTCCATATATCTATAAAGCTTTGAACATTTTTTCTGTTTTTTGATCACATAATATCATTCATCTTTATCAGTTAGCCAGTTTTGCTCATTCTTTCTTAGGATGTTCCAGTCTATTATTGGTACCATAATGATTTTTTATTTTGTTCTATTTTTCTGTTACAGAATTTCTATTAAAAATTTTACCTCTTTATTATTCTCTACTTAATGCAACATTGTAATTATACTGTACTTCCATAATTATGATTTTCTTTAATTCTTTTCTTTTTCTTTCTCTTATTTTTTTGAGATAATGTCTTGCTTTATAGTTCAGGCTGGCCCTGAGTTCACTATGTAGCCCAGGCTAGCCTTGGATTCAGCAGTCCTCCTCCCTTTGCCTCCCAAGTGCCAGGATTAGAATCATGAGCCATCATGCCTGGCATGGTAGTATATGTGAATTACCACACTCGGCACTGTGGTGCGTGGTTACCGGGTATTGAACCTGGGACTTTGCACTTGCAAGGCAGGTGCTGGATTCATTAAGCCAAATCCTCCACCTTCCTTTAATTCTTAAACATTTTTATGACAACTTTGAAGTTTTTACTAAAGCTGACATCTTTTGCTCTCACAGGCAGTTTTTATTGTCTGCTTAGTTCCTCCTTGTGTACAATAGTTTACCTTCTCATTTGCATTTTTGATGCAAAATGAAAATTGTAGGAAAGATACAGTAGCAACTCCAGCTATTAATTCCCTACTGTAGAGCTTGCTCTTACTATTTATTCACTCCTTTGATTAGTGACTGGCTTGAGTATTTTATTTTTTGAATTTGAATTTTGATTTTAATGCAACACAAGTAGCTATTTAAAAAGATGATGACAAGTAGCTATTAATAAAGATGATGGCAAGTAGCTATTATTAAAGATGATATAAAAGCCATTCCATGAAAAAATGATTCTTCATACTAAATATAATTAGAGAATAGCAATGGTAAACACTGTGTAGCCTCGGGGCCATCAATTGCTAATGGTATCCAGTAAATCGAGTTTGAGTTCTTTTGAAAGGTCAGTTCCTCTAGTTAGCAAATGAGATTTGCTCTAGCCCTAAGAGAACTACTTCTAGTGATCTTATTTTTTTTTTAAATCTTTATTGGTACATTACATATACGCATCACGATTGCACTCCATAATGGGGATTTGTACCAGTATAAGACACAACTTAATTCTCATTTTTTCCCATAGCCCTACTCACCCTACCGCCACCCTCATATACATAAAATTTGTTTCCTTACTTTTTTGTTATAATCTCTTTATTTTTCCTCCTTCACCCTCTTTTACTTTGAGCATTGTCTATTTCACAATATATAACATACAATTCTAGTGATCTTATTTTTTTTCCCTGCTAAAGTAACCAGTCTATACTTAAACTTAGATCTCCAAATATCTTCCCTGCTGCTGTTCATCATAGCTTTTCATATATCTGAGAGGTTTTGTTGGATAATCTTCATGTTCTATTGCAATTTCTGTCTTTCCAATTGATTTGGGAAGAAATTCCATGCTCACTCATTTTTGATATGTGATCTTTTGGCAAAAACATCTGAGACTCATTTTTAGACTGGAGAAATGAAAAATACACCCCATCTCTACTGTGTACTTACTTTCTGAGTTAAGCACACAGTGAACAGGGAGAAGTAGACTTGGGTCTTCTTAACATGCATTTTCTAGCAGGTAGCCTTTGCCTTAGAAGCCAGGGGCCTGTTTCATGAGGGTTCAGGTGCTGGAGATGGCATTTTTCCAAGGCAGATCTTCCATCTCAGCAGTTCACTGGACAGAAAATGGAAGCTTTCATCTCTAACTGCTCTTCCTCTGAATGCAGTGGAAACAACAGGAAGTTTGGGGCTGGCTAAAATTTAGAAACATCATAGCTCTGCCCAAAATATAATCCTCAAACCAAGAGCTGCAGGTAGATGGGAGGGAGCACTGTGTTCATGGTTGCCCCAGGATAGTGGCAGTTTCTCTGTTGCTGAACTATGGGGGCGGGAGGTGGAAGTTAGTCTTGGGTAATATATTACCAGCTTTTTCTAACTTAAGTTTTTTGGTTTTATTTTTATTTTTGTAGTACTGGGGATCAAACTCAGGACATTGCACTTGGAAGATAGGCATGGTTCCACTGTGGTATATCCCTGTTCTCCCTTGTCAAGTTTTAATAAATTTTCTTGAACAAACATTTCATTTATTGTATGCCCTTATCGTTAATATTATTGCTAGACTTTATATAGGTTTTTTTTTTCTCTGTTGCTTTTCCTTCTTTTTATTTGTACAGTTTACTAATACAATTTAGGTGTACATTATGATTACATTCATCTTTGGAGATTCGTACCTGTACATGGTATATATAAGTTCGTATTTTTTCTGCACTCCTCTACCTTCCCTTCCTCCCCTCACCCCATTTACAAAAATATTGTTTCTGTTTTTTCCTTCTTTTCACATTTTATTCCTTTCCCTCACCCACTTTCCCGTTTCCCCTACCCATTGGACATTTACTTCCTATTTGATATTATTTATTAAACATTTTGGTCCTCATTTATTCTTGCTATTTCTCACTACTCAGTTTTTTCACATATGTGTCCTTGTTATTTCACTGAAGAATATAACCTCAATGTGCTATAAATGTCTCTAATTTATCATTCTTTGTGGCTGAGTAGTATTTCATTTTAGAAAAGAATCACATCTTTTTTATCCAGTCTCCCAGTTCACAAGCATGTGGACTTTCCAAGATTTAGCTATTAGAAACTGTGCCAGTGCAAACATGGGTGCGCATATGTTACTTGGGTATGATACCTATAATTATTTCAGAAAGACACCCAAAAGGGGAGTAGCTGGGTCAAATAGGACCTCTAATCCTAGTTTTTTAGGGAATCTCCCACTGATCTCCACAGTGGTTGCACTGGTCTACGTTCCACCAGCAGTGAAGAAGGGTTCCTTTCTTCCCACAGCCCTGCTGGCATTTATTGGTGGTGGTTTTCTTCATAACAGCCATTCTTCCTGAAGTGAAATGGAATCTTAGAAATTTTTTTTTATCTGTATCTCTCAAATAACCAGTGATACTGAGCATTTTTTCATGTTTATTTGCTTCTTTTCCTTGTTCATTTAAGAAATGTTTATTTCAGATGCCCATTTTTGAATTGAGTCTTAAGTTTAGGGGTGTCTGATTTTTTAAGCTCTTTATGTATTCCAGATAGCAGTCCTTTGTCTGAGGAACAGCTGCCATTTTTTGTTTTGTTTTGTTTTGTTTTTTTCCCACATTGGAGGTTCTCTCTTCATTCTGTCAGGAGTTTCTCTTGTTGTGCAGAAGCTTTTTAATAAGATGAGATCCCAGTTGTGGATTCCTTTGTTAATTCTTATGCTGCTCAGGTTTTCTTCATACAGTCTTGTCCTGTATGAATGTCTTTTAGAGTTCTACCCAATCAGAGATCAAGTAGGTTTAGTGCATCTGTTTTATAAAGATTAGACTAGATGTCAGCATAATGGAGACCGATAGAATCATACTAAATATCACCTAATTCAAGAGCTGGTTACTTGAAAAAGCAAGTAAAATTGACAGCTCTTAGCCAACCTTACCAAAAAAAAAAAAAAAAAAAAAAGAAATAAAAGACTCAAATCCGTGTAATAATGAATGAAAAACATGAAATGACAACAGATCCATCAGAAATCCAATGAATTTCAACTTCTATGACAATTTACCCTCTCATAGATAGAATAAATGGACAGATTTCTAGACAAACATGGATTATCAAAGTTGAATCAAGAAGATAGAAAAATTCTAAACAATCCAATATCAGTCAATGAAATTTCAATAATTAAAAATTTACCAAGAGAAAGCTTAGGGCCTGATGATTTCACTGCTGAACTCTACAATAAATTTAAGGAATAGCTAAGCCCACTGCTTCTCAAATTCTTTAATGAAATGAAAAAGGAAGCAGTACCCCCAAATTAATTCTGGGAAACAAGCATTACTTTTATTCCAAAAGCAGAGACAGGCCCAATCAAAAAAGAGAACTACAGGGCAATCTCCCTAATGTATATAGGTACAAAAATATTCTGTAAGATACTGACAAATAGAATATAGAGCATCAGAAAGATGATTGCACACCTTGACCAAGTTGGATTCATCCCGGGGATGCAAGGGTGGTTCAATATACATTAATCAATAGGTGTAAAGCACTATACTAACAGAGACCAGAACAAAAAATATGATCAACTCAATAGATGCAGAAAAGGCATTTGACAAATTCCAACAGCATTCAGGATTAAACAAACAAACAAACAAACAAAAAAACAAAAAAACCTTACAGATAACTGGGATAGACAAACTTTATCCATTGCTTTCCACTAAGTCATCTATGAAGGACCTCATGCTGTCAGGCCAAAGAGCACCCTCTGATATTACACTTTCAAAAGAAAAAAATTTCTTTTGTTTAATCTCTGTCAGTATAAATGAATATGATTAAAGTAGTATATTTGTAATTTGTGAAGCTATAGTGGATGCTGGTATTATATTCAAATTAAGGATAACAAAAAGTACAAATTTAAAATGCACCATGGCAATTTTCTCCTTTTGTGTTTTTAATTCATTTAAACTACATTTTTATATGCATTTTTTATTCTAACTCTATTGAAGGTGCTTTAAAAATGTGAATACATTATTTATCTTGCTGGGTAAAGATAGTGTATTGTTGGGCTCAAAACAGCCCAAGGTAATCTGACTCCAATGGCCTAGTTTTAAATCGGTATGTTATACCACACACATTGTGGTGGTACAGAGGAAATGACTTTCCTGTCTATGAAGAACAAGAATAATTTGCTGGTGGTGCTGATGGGCTGCTTCACTGATATCATGTGTGTAATGTCCCTGGAAAGAGGCCTTCCTTAGTATCAATTGTCTAAAAATCTCTAGTTTCTAAAAGAAAATTTTGTTGCTTACTTTTATTTCTTTGGACAGTCTTCTGGAAAGTCTTTCCTTTCTTATTTGCCACAGTTTAAAAGAGAAAGTCTTAGGGACAGCTGAAGAGAAGATATTTCCCTCTCATATCTCTCATTAGTACACATGGAAACAAGAAGAAAAGGATTTTGACCTCTAGGTTTCCTTGCACAAGATCTCTGTCCCAGCCAATTGAATTATTATGTTGCTTCCTAATGATCTTGTACAGTGTGAAAGCCACTGTCTCCCCCAATTACCCCTGACCCCCCAGTACAGAGCTCCCTTGGCGTGGCTTCCTGGCTGGGGCCCCACTTTTGGAAGGTGACCACCATACTCTGCACTCTAGATTCCAGTGTTTCCTTTCCTTGAAGTAGCTTTGATAACTACTTCCCTTGGACTTGATTCAGGTGTCTGAAAATTCTTCTTCCCTTTTAACCTAGTCAACATTAGTTTCTCTTTAGACCTCAAACTTCATTTCCTTAGTGCCACACTTTTTAAATTTGTGATTTCTCCTTACCCCTTTCTCTTTCCCTCTGTCTCTTCTTTCTTTCTTGCCTTGTAGAGCTGCTATCATAGTTTATAATCATGCTTTCATGAAGCATTTTATTTTTTATCTTTTATTTTTGGGACCCTGTGAGCTCCATGATGGCTAAGAGTAAATTGCTTTGTTCAAAAATGCAAACTCAGCTGAGATATCCAATAAATGTGGGTAGAAAAATAAACTAAAGGTAGAATTTCAGTCCATCACTGCTGTGTGACATAGTTTCTGATGATGGTTTCAATGTGAAACTTTTTTTTGAGACAGGGTCTTGCTTTGTGGTTCAGGCTGGCCCTGAGCTCAGCCTCAAACTCACATCTCAGCAATCCTCCTGCCTCTGCCTCCCGAGTGCTGGGATGACAGGCGTGAGCCACCACGCCCGGCACTGTGCTATATGGTACTGGTTGCTGCTGGGTGGGTCTCCATGCCCAGTATTATTATGTGGTTTCCAGGGATCGAACCTGGGCCCTTGCATTTGCAAGACAGGTGCTGGAACCACTGAGCTATATCGCCGGCCCTCAATGTGAAATATTTTATATTGCACATGTATCATGTGCCAGACATTCTTATGTGCTAAGAATGGACCAGAATATAAAATAGGAAAAGTGAACACTAGCTCACATGGAACTTAGTCTAAATTCTGTCAAAGGCCCTCAATTAAAGCTCTGAAATGAGATGTTGAAAAGTCAATTCTTAATTTTAAAATGGAAGCTTAAAAATTTTAATGACAATAAATTTGAGTGAATATAGTACACTATGGAGAATGCTTAAAAATGAAACAGTTCTTAAATTTAAAATGCCTTAATGTCAAAATTATTAAAAAAAAAAAACCCAGGGATACTTGGATTCCAACGTATGTTTCCAAAATGCAAAAAATATTCTCACATAATAGCCATGAATCTCAGTGAAAAACATACTAAATTTTCAAAAAAGTCTGCATAACATTATTATTAATAAATGTGGATACTAATAGTCGTTTTTGACATTGTGATGCTAATGGTTGCTAAGCTTTTAGGAGAATGATTTAAACTTAATAGAGTTAAGTTTTGACTCAGTTATCAGAGTTGTACTTAAAGGGAATTTTTTTTTTTTAAGTGAAAGAGCAGACAGAGAAGCTGCTTTGTCAGAGGGAGCTCCTAGCACCTACTTCCTACTTGGTTTTTCTTCCTGCTTCCTTTCTTTGGTTTAGGATTGATTGTTCTTAAATGTTTCCAACATTATGCATTTCACCCGGAAAAGAATCATCCAAATCAATTAATGTTTTGTTCCTCACGAAAAATTTTAAAGCGTTTAAATAATGGACGTTTTAGCTCTTTAAACTTGTAAGATTGGAAAGTTGGTTCTGTCTGCGGTGGACAACTGAGTCCGGTACAGCACAGAGAAAGGAAAAAAAAAAAAAAAACAGAAAAGAAGGGAAGAAAGGAGGAGAGAAAGGTGGAAAGAAGATAGGCAAAAGAGGCAGGGAGTGGAAAGATGTGTGAGAGAGACGCAGAGAGGGGAGGGTGAATCCCAGCCGCCAGGCTCTGTGAGACCCAGCCCTGTGGGGGGAGATTGTGTGAGCTTTAAAGTGTGCTCTTCTCCGAGTGTAACTGTTTTTTTCTCTTTTCATTACAAATAAAAACCTGGCATCTCTTTGAAGTTTTAACTACATCAAAGACTTGCTCTCATTAATTTTACATTACTCTTCCTAAAAGCTTGTCTGCTGTTAGCAGTTCATGAAAAAGATGCCCTGCTTTGCTGTGCTCTGAGTTCTCCGCGTAGGGAAATCGCTTAATTGATCTTACATTTTTGCATCAAACCCGACTGAGAAGGAAAAGTGTCCTTTAGCTTATAAAATGGCCACATCTGTTAGAGCCCGAGGCAGATGGGAAGTCGGGAGGGGCATCTAGCTCCACTCTCTAGTTCTGCATTTAGCAGGAAAGGTAATGGAGGAACCGAGTTCATACTTGTCGTCAACATACACTCAGGTCTTTGTTTTATTTTGCTGAACTAGGGATGGAACTGAGGACCTTGTGCTTGTCAGGCAGGTCCCAAATACTGACACATGATCAATTTGTATGGCACTTAGAGGGCCCATAATATTCTTGGAAATACAATACATTTTTTAGATTTTAAAAACAATTCAGAGTGGTAACACATTAAACTGTTAGACTTAGATTTTAAAATGTTGGAAAAAGTTTACTTTTCACTCTCTAACTCTACAAAGTGCTTAAATGTGTTTGATGTCTTTATGTGTTTTCTGTACAAAATACCCATAATTCTTTTCTATCATTTCACTGACTCTCATATCCAGATGTTTTATGCTTACCTTAATTTCATACTCCTTCAAACTTCTCTTCTTTCCTTTTATAGGTCAAATAAGTGTACCATAGGCAGCCTGAGAGTAATTCAATATGTGTTACACCTGCAGCTAGCAGTGCAGCTTCTGGATGTATGAATAAATTTAGTAAAAGGAGCTAAAATCATCAGATATCTGAGATTATTCCAAATGATTAGATGGAAAGAAATCTTAATTCATGTTTAGAAAAATCAAATAAATTGTGTTTGGGAGTTTGACTTTTAATTTAGGAAATACTTTATATTAAAAAGAGAACTTTAACTCGTGATCTAAAAAGTTGAATAAATTAGTATATTATTATAATTTTTTTAAAAAATAGGGTCTCACTTTGTAGTTCAGGCTGGCCCTGAACTCACTATATGACTAGCCTATGTTAGCCTCAAACTCGAAGCACCTGGCCCACCTGCCTCTGCCTCCCAAGTGCTGGTATTATAGGTAGAAAAGTTGGATATATGGTAGGAAGATAGGGCAGGCCCTCAAAAAACTCACAAGAAAGGAGACTGTTACCAAAAGTCAATGCCATCAGCAAAGCTCCAGAATAACAGTGACTGATAGGCCTCATTCCCCCCTCCAGGATGGAGGGTCAAGATCCAGATCCACCCCTGCCCCGGAATGCAGTGATTACTATTTCTCTGGGGGTAGAGGGCCACGACTTTGGCCCACCTGGAGAAGTCTTCTGATCAAAAAGACCCTATAAACTTGCTTTCTCATTGGACCCCATTTAATTAAGATTGCTTAAACAATTGTACTGGTAGTCCCATTGTTTAACTATGCTTTGCCCATTTCTTTTAAATCTTATTGGAAGCCCTCACTTTACCCATTGGTCAATTATAGTCTGTCCACCCCTGACTCTTGTTCAAAGCCCACTACTTTGAGCCCACCTCACCTCATGATTTTGACTTATAAATTCCCCCTGGAAAAAATTATTCTGGGTTACTCACCTTTTTTGGGGTTTCCCTTCTGCTTCTCTTAGGCAGAAACTTTCTTTCTCAATAAAATATTCCTACTCAAACTTCCATCATTCCTAAAATTCGTCCTTCAGTTTTAGAGAACATGAACTCACATGTCAGGTTGGAAGCTAGGCCTTGCTCCCTTGTATCACTGGGACTACAGGCATGAGGCATCACACCCAGCATTGTGGTATGTGGTACTGCAGATTCAAACTCGGGACCTTGCACTTGCCAGGCAGATACTAGAACCACTGAGATAAATTAGTATTAACCCTAAATTAGTACATATCTTAAACTGGTACTTTTTCAGTAAATACTGACCTTATTATTTTATCCTTTTATCCATTTGAAACTAAGATTAAGCAGAATGATACCTTATGATAAGAAATTATATTCCCTAATTATATCTTGGTAATACTTACCATAATTCTAGGTTTAATAAATCTAACATAAGAATGTATTCTTATGACCAAACAGGTAATAAAAATTGTGTTATATTATAAACCAACCTTCCCAAACCAAGACTAAAATAACCACTTAATCTTTTTAAACAGGGGTTATAAAAGAAAATTATAACTATTGTAAGAAAGCAGGCATCACCTTTGCTAATAACTTCTAAGAAGATAATGTCTTTACATAAATAAGTAAATGGGATATATATGTGTGTGTGTATATATACATATATATGTATGTGTATATATATATAATCTGACACTAATGATTAGGGACCCTAATATTCATATATTTGGCTCCATTTAACACACAGTGGCACAAATAATATCTAGTCTTCTCTGTGTTGTATCTGGATGCAAATCTCTCCTGGTATTATCTACTCATGAGAACACTTCGTAATGATAAACCAGAGTCCACAGAGCCAGTATACAGAAAGGAAGTAGAGTATTTTGGAACTAGAAAATATCTATTTTACCTTCTAATAGGTTGTTTCTGTTTTAGCGTAGAGGTTTTTCAATTAATTTTGATTTTAATTCAGTACATGCTAAGAGATATGGGTCTAATTCAGCCTTCTGCACATGGACAGTCAATTTTTCCAGCAGCACTTTTTTTTAAAATTGAAATCTTTATTGATTCATTACATATACACATCATGGTTGCACTCCACAATGGGATTTGTACCAGTATAAGACACAACTTAATTCTCATTTTTCCCATAGCCCTACCAACCCTACCACCCTCTATATACATAAAATTGTTTCCTTTCTTTTCTGCTATAATCTCATTATTTTTCCCCCTTCAATATATTTTACCTTGAGTATTTTCTATTTCATAACATAGCAGCATTTTTTAATTTAATTTTATTTTTTTTTGAGACAGGGTCTCACTTTGTAGTTCAGGCTGGTCTTGAACTCATTATATAGCCCAGGCAATGCTGGAACTCACAGCCATCCTCCCAAATGCTGAGATTACAAGCATGAGCTACCATACTCGGCACTGTGGTATGTGGTACTGATTGTCACATTCTAGCATTGTGGTATGTAGTTACAGGCATCACACATGGAACCTTGCACTTGCAAGGAAGGTGCCAGAACCACTGAGCTAAATCCCTGGTCCTCCAACAATACTTATTAAAGAAGTTGTCTTTCCTCCTGTGTATGTATGTTTTTGGTACCTTTGTCAAAAAGCAAATAGCTGAATGTGCTTGTGTGTTTTGTTTTGCTTTTGTTTGCTTGCTTGTTTGTATCCTCTATTCTGGTCCACATTTAAATCCTGCTGATGCCAAAGGAAATATTGTAGGGGTGGTGTGGGGCATTCTGATACCTTCTGTGGTAATAGCATGGCCCACCTGCTGGGAGAAATGGTAGCTTGATTGACTGCTCTGGTGGGCTGGAATCAAGACATTTATAAAGCTGTGTTCATAATGATCTGTTGGGTTTGGGGGACTTCAGAATAGTATTGATAAGCTCTGAGCCTTCCCATCTTTGTCCTATCCACATGGGTTTTGAGTTCCTCTAGCTGGCTCTAAGCAGGCCAAGGGAGCTCCAAGAGGTGTAGCAAGTCAGATGTCAGCAGTGCTTATTGCAGCTGATATAGAAGTCTTCACTGCCCACAGTCTATTGACCTACACAGGACCATGGAGATGATTGATTACGAACAAAGAGCTTCAGAAACAACTGGATTCAGGAAAAACTGTCCCTGAAGATGAGTTTACCTCCAAAGGTAGAGATTAGCATACTGTTTTCAGAGCATGAAATCTTGGAATAAAAGTCTCAAGGTTCCAACCTTATTTCTGCCTCAGTAATTTGAACTTGAGTGGACTGCTTGATGTTTGTGGTTTCTTAAGACTCATTTGTGAAATGGTGGTAAGTAACACATCTCTTTTGATGGGGGCTGAACTAGCTAACACGTGTTCAATGCTCACAGTAGTTCCCAAATATGTAGTAAATAGTACCGAAAAGATTTCTATGGAATTTGTTGTGCCACAAATTCAGAAAAGAAAGAAAAGAGGAATGAATGGATGAATGAAGGCATATAATTCTCAGTTTTCAACTAAGAAGCTATTTGTCATTATAACTAGTCAAGCACAAAATTTGAAAAGGCAGTTCAGCCTCTATAGATTTGTTTATAAAAGTCTACCTAAGGAAAAGTAGATTTGACTACTAATAAAAATCAGGTGAGTCCAAACTTAAATTCTGAAGTTGTTAAAATAATGGTAAGTGGAGTCCCATTAGGTCCGGTGACAAACAGATTAAGTTTTGTTTAAAGATCTACGAACTCTGAAAATGTAAAAATTAGCATCTGTTACTCATCTCCTGCAGCTACCTACTGTATTAGGTACTTTTAAATTAGAGCCCATAAACAACTTGTGCACATTTTATGAACATAACAGCAAATGAAGAAAATCAAGTTATATATTATTACATACAGTGCTATACTAGTTAAAATATGGTTGCAGTTACATAATAGTCACCATTATTTTTAGGGTTGCATATGAAATTCATTAAAATATATATGTTTTTAAAATCCACGAACATGATTGCCCCATAAAAAGCAGGACAATGGTTTTTAACAGCACGATGATGTCACTGCATCAGAAAGAAAGGATAGATGTGGAGCCAAAATTCAAGGTTGTTGATGAGATTTGATTTGTCCTTTCATCGTGGTTGAAGGTATACCTGTTTCATACGGAGACTGTCTGTTGTACATTTGCGTTTATTCCCTTTGGTAGTGTTGAGTTACATTTCAGAATAAAAAAATAAATAATAGTAAAAACTTATGACACAGCCCCTTGCAGAATTGCTTCCATTTCCAGAGACTTTATTCTGTCTCTCTAGAAAAGCTAGTCATTGTGGTGTGTGAGGACTAATTGGAGGCCTGATCGAATTTCCATCTCAACTTCCCATGCCCAACTCCACAGGCAATTTGTAGACAGGAAATGGGGAGCAAATTGTTCCCTAGCAGTTACTCCTGGAAACGAGCTTAATGAAGATGGCAGCATTTCAATCCCAAATGAGAAATGAAACTTGTCAGCATTGTAGTGGCTCCAAAGAAGACCTGACCATGAAGGGTTTCATCACTCTCATCACGTTCTACCAAAATAATTTTCTGCCTTTTAAATTGAGCAATTCACTTGGAAGCAATGTTTCAACTTGTGGGCATATATTAACAGAAGCCAAAGAAGTAATGGGGTAAAATATACTTAGCGATGAGTCAAAAAGTGAAACTGGTTTGGTAAATCTACTTCATCACACTAGCAAACCATTAACTTACAATAAAAACTAAAAACCATTCCACTCAATCTTAGGTTAAGCAGAAAGTCAGTTCTTTAAGATGTTAAATGCAAAGGACTCTTTAGAGTTCATGGATTATAGATTTTTATGGAGGATCAAAGACAACTATTATCACTTCACTGGGTGATATATTTTACTTATCACGTTTCAAGATTTGCAGCAATTTTCAAATGTGTTTCTGAGTATCAGACTGTATTTTCTAGAAATGGCTGCAAAATTATCTCTACTTGTGCATATGCTTCTAGAACTCTACTATTCTTGCATCTGAAATACAGTTTGGTTCTCTGCACATGAAAATGGGTAGGCTCATTTGTAGTCAATAAAATGCAATAAATATGATGCTATATGATTCTTGAAAACTGAATCATAAAATCTGATGCCATTTCTGAATTACCTGCTTCAGCATTCTTGAGGACTTCCCAAGCCATATAGACCATCCTACAGACTGGAAATTACCATGTTGTAAGGAAGACTAAACCATTTCACATGCAGAGGACATTCAATGAGGCATGAGACCACATGTGGAAGAGGAGATACTCCCAACTACTAGGTGTTCTGTCCCCTCCCAACTTCAAACGTTCCAACTATCCCCATCATGGTTCCAATCCAAAATGCTTTCCAAATTCTCCACTGACAAAGTTCATGAGAGATAGTTTTGTCCTATGTCACTAAAATTTGGGTTTATCTCTCACAGACTAATACCAGTTGTGTTATTCTTTTCTCCTTCAGGGCTATTGTTCTCAATGAATAATTATAGGAAATGTTCAGGAAGCTTCATATAAACATTTATATGATGTGTGTACCTGAGTAGCTAAAGCTGTATGTATGCCCAGTTCTTAGCAAATTTTAACATCATGTATTGGATTCCTGGGGTGGCTACTTAGGAACATTTTGCTAAATTCATGAATCTAGGCTTTTGTGACATTACACATAATCTGTAGTGGCTTCTGCAAGGAAGATCCTTTGAAAATCCTTTCTTCCTAGAAAACAATGGAAACTCTGGCAAAAATGTTCAAAATTACAATTTTCAAAAATGTGAGTTAACCAAGTCTTATGGAGAGTCCTGGAATATTGAAGTAAGAAGTGGCTGATTATTGGTAGGAACCCCAAGCTTTGTTAGCAGTGACACCTTATTCCCATTGTATCTGTCACCAACAGAATTTTACAAATCCAAATTCAACATCCTGATGACATCATGAAAGTCAGCCTTCTCACCACCTCTGATGAAGTAGGATGGAAATGGAGTTGTTTCAAGTCCGATCCAGGGAGAATTTTTAGACTGAGATTTTATATGATCAGATACCTAGTTCTCAGCTATGTAGATGTGAGCAGAGATTTCTAATATTGGTTTCCCTGGGTTTTCTTTAGGTCTGGGCTTGAACTATACTCACAACTTTCTTGTGATTCTGTCTTCCAGATAGCAGATTATGAGCTAGACTGCAAACTGTTTAAGGGAATCCTTCATAATGACTCTGACCATGTGTCCACCTAGCTTGTCATTCATCCTAGTGGTTCTATATGCCAATTAAACCAGAAGTGTTTAAGGTATTACATTCCTTGGAAGATGTTGACTGAATTTGAGTAGATCCCCCAAGAAATAAACCCTATATTGGAAGAATGCACTGACAATGTACACAGAAGTAAGAGATTATAGAATACATTTAATTCAATGGCATAACAGTTACTAAAATGATTGCCTGTGCTTACGTGGGACCAAAATGACTGGAGCACTTCCTCACAATGATGGCAGTGCCAGATGGATGATGAAGGTTGTGTGCATCACCTGGCTTCCCTTTATCATCCTGGTGAGTATGCACAGAAGGAAAACAGTGGAATCTGGGATATACAACAAGACCTTGAGTGGATAGTCTGAAAGCCTGGATAGCAAGTACATACACAGAATCTCTTATCTCCTCAATCGCCAGGTAAATAAATCTGAGGACAGAGGCTGGAGTCTGAGAGGGTTGATAAGCAGTGTTTTTTTTTTCCATATTTAACTGAGCATACCTCTCATACTAAAGTAAGGAATCCAGAGGAAGGCTGATATCTTATGTCTTAACTACTTACCTAGTTTCAGGACAAAATATCCAACACCCACAACTTAATGGAAGGTTTGGGCTCTGGATTTAGCTGAGTAGTTCCAGCCCCTGTTTTGCAAGTGAAAGGACCCAGGTTCAGTTTCCCAGTAACCACATACAATACTGGGCATTGAGACTCATGTCCAGTATCACATACCACAGTGCCTGGCATGGTGGTTCATGCCTGTAATCCCAGCACTCGGGAGGCAGAGTCAGGAGGATTGCTGTGATGTGAGTTTGAGGCTGAGCTCAGGGCAAGCCTGAACTACAAAGCAAGATCCTGTCTCAAAAAAAAAAAAAAAAAAAAAAAAAGAGGAAGAAAGTTTATTTCAGCTCTTATTTAAGTCTCTGGTCAGCTGGACCCAAGAATGACACAGCAGAAGGTTATGGTGAAGAAGGAAAAGCATGGCAGGCAAGAGGCAGAGAGAGTGGAGGGTGGAGAAAAAGAATGATACCCTTTGTGGGTCAATTTGAAGGTTCTGTTCCAAACAGATCCCAGCTCCTAAGAGCAAGTAAGCTATCTTGTCCCCATCAGCCAATCACTTCCCAAATCTACATGATCTTTTGAGGCTTTGGGGGACAGTTAGACATAAACCATAACACACTGAGACAGGAGAAGTTGATCACTTGGCCAACTATAAATGGCCGAGAATTTTGATTTCATTCAGTTGCCTTGACTCTTACCTGCTGGCTGAGGCAATCTTTGCTCCTGTACTGAGGAGTGTACTATTCTGCTCTACTAAAGGTTTATACTTATTGTAAGACTTGGACATATGTGCAGTTGCTTCACAAGCTGATGTTCCTTTTTTTCAGGTTACACTTCCCCCATCCCTTGTGCATTCAGTGTAAAGATGGGATTTAGATGTCCACGTAGCCCAGACACACAGAACATAAGGCCTGATCTGGAAGTAAGGTGTGCTAAAGAAGTTTGAGGGTCAACCAACTCTTCCAGCCAGGGCATGGTTTATGATAGATAATGAGAGATGTTTAAGAAAGATAAATAGAAGCTTATTGACATGGATACAGTAACTCAAATATTTGAAATTCGATGATTATTTTTAGTACTGTGGATGGAACCCAAGGTTTTGCACACGCTAACTGGGTCTTTACCACAGAGACACATTCCCAGTCCAAGAAATTTGAATTTATTGGATTAAATATTTATCAATGGACCTACCAGTCTGTTTGACTCACTATCTGATGTTCTAATGAAATGAAGTTGAAATGCTGAGACTTTCTTGGTATCCTGCAAAAATCTGGGAAACCAGTGAGATCAGTGTTATCAGAGATCTCTTCTAAGTAATATGCATCATTGAAGTCAACCATCTACCTGCCTAGTCCCTGTCTGACAAGTTTCTTGGGATGTGATATTTTCAATACTAAAGCAGAGAAAAATGCAATAGTTAGTCAATCTATTTTCTATCTACTAACTGTCTCCTGGAGAGGCCTTGAAAACACTCCTGAGAGAGGCACAAAAATCCCACTTCTCATCAGGTCCTGGATCTCAGTTAGCTTTACTGCTACTTGGGCATTATGACTCACAAGACCAATCATATTAGAATGTCTTGTCCAGAAGAGAATTTTATGAGCTCTCTGGCAAGCACCAACAGGAGACTGACATGAAAGTTTCTTGGATTCTGTCTTCAGACAACAGATTTCTCTATTTGAACAGTAACTTCTGCCTGGCAATTGGGCTCAAATAAACTGAAGAACTAATTATGAAATGTCCAGTGATTGCTCAGTCTAAATAACCTGTGATGAACTCAGAATTATCTGATCCACTGAACCATAAAATTAGATGTGCCCAGCTGCATTTCATTATAAAGAAGAATCATATTTGTCAAATTGTGACTGAGTTGGCCTGGACAACACAAATAAATCAGCACAAAGGGGCAGCTTTGATTTACTTTTCTTCTTGCTGCACTACGTGTGCTCTATCCCATAAACATGAGCAATTAGAACTGGTCAATAGATGAGGAGTAAGACTTGGTCTATGGGTGTCTATGGCTACCACTAACCTAAAGTGGACAGCTATTGATTCTAACTCCAGCCAGAGATGTCCTTCACACACAGTGGTGGATGTTTCATTTTGTCTTTTAGACTTATAACATAAAGCCCACACAATTCACTTTTTTTCCTGTTCTCTTCAAGTTTTTGATGAGAAGTTTAGAGGTCACAGTGGATAAGATGGCAGCAGTACTCTTGGGCTTCTGACTGTTACTGGGTGGACAAAATCTTCTCCCTGCTACTATTTTGAATTGTTTGTGTCTCAACCAATAAAACAACAGATAGAAAAGGGAACCACTGTCTTGGATAGTGTGGTTGAATGTGACTACAAAGTATGGTTAAGGCTGATATCTTACCAAGTAGGCAAGGAAATGTATATTCAGAGCACAGATGGCATCACTATTTTAGGACTCCTTTTGCAAATAGCAAAATTCTCAAGTCAGGGTAAACCTGGGGAGAACTAAGATTCAGATTCCACTGGACTGAAGGTTGAGGCCACCTCACCAATAAAACAGGGCATCCAACCAAGGTACTGGTGTAAGGCAAGCAAAACAGAAAGAGTAAAAGATAAAGACGTCCTCGTTTCCCACCTTAAATCTCAAAGATCCTCAGCCATTGTCTCCAATACTATCTGTATATCTACTCAGGCTCAGTCCTGTTTCCCTCCAGTTTTGCATTTAAGGACTGAGTATGGATGGCTATTACCTACACTTTCCAGTTGGTTGTAGGTGAAGGAATCCCACCTGAAGACTGGTCTGTGAACTGAATATCAACTTTTCCTGCACAAGCTTAGTCTTACAAACTGACTCAATCCATCTTATTAGTAATTCACTTTCTACATTACTTTGATTGAGATTTTTGTCAGTTTGTGAGTATCATCCCAAAATTCAATCGTTAGACCTGTATTTCGTGTGACAAGAAATCTGACTCAGTGATTTTGTGATGCTGATTGAACATCTTCCCTCAGGAAGTCAAACCCATTATCAGACCAGTTGTGGGAGTGAGAAAAGTGAGGGAAATTTTGTTCTGAAGTAGAAAATGCTTTACATATTCTCTCCTTAGGTCCATATGAAAGTTTCCCTTAATGGAGTTCATAATTTTTTTTTTCTTTAAAGTACTTGGGATAAAACCCAAGGCCTCATGCATGTTAAACAAATAGACTGAAGAACTAATTATGAAATGTCCAATGATTGCTTGGTCTTACAAACTGACTCAATACATAGCAAGATAATAACTCCCCACCTCCTTTCTAAAAAACAAAAGTCTTATATTGAGATGGTATTTGTTAAAGTTATCATTTATTTCTTAAAGATAGTACTTCTAAAGAAAACTTGAGATTCTCCTTTCAGCCTCCCCTGTAACTGAGTTGCAAGTATAAGCCACTGTGCCTGGCTCATATCAATTTTATTTTCACTAATTTTTTAAAAAAATTTGTGAATCCTGTTGATCATTGAGTTCAAATTTGGTTTTCTCTCTCTTGGATCCACTTGGACATACAGAAGTGAAAAACATCATATAGAAAACAAAAATCAGTGAAGATGTATTTATAAGATTAAAAACACAGTGAAGTGGAATAAAACTGTCATAGTGTATTATCCTTAGAAGACTATTTCTGTTGGGTCCTCTGATAAATACTAAAAATGTTCCCTAGCACACAAAAAATATTTCAGATTGATCTCATGGGGACAGTTTAATCATATCTTTGAAATCATGATTCAACATGTAATTTGCCATTGAGCAGTAACTTACTGTTCAGCTCAACCACTGGTATCAAAGAATACTTTAAACATATATTATATTTAACAAAAACAAAATTTTGAAAAGCCTTTAAGAGTATAGAAAAGTATGCCAACTCAAATATACTTATCCTCAGGAGATAATTGTTTCCCATTCAAAGCAATGCACTTCTATTTAACCCCATTCTTGAAATATTATTTTCCCTATTGCAGTCCTACCAAACTCTGCTGGGTTTTGTTTTGCTTTGTTGTTTGGTCTTTTTGTTTTATCTTTGTCAGTTCATTTGTCTTTTTCTGTCATTTTAAAATTTACTTACAGGATTTTGACTTTAATATTTATTAACACTGTGAAGTATGTCCCTGATTGATGAAGGAGTTGTGCTCTGGGAGAATATTTTTAAATTAGATTGGTTCCTAAGTCTGACAAAGTGAGTCTTACACATCTTTGATGAACAATAAGCACATGACAGCACAAATGTGACAATATCTGGTGGACATGTGAGCCACTTCTGGTATTTATGTACATTTACATAATATGAGTTCTATTTATATCTGTGAAGGTTTACAACTTGAATATAGGGCAGGGGCTTACTGTTGTAAATCCATTTGTACCATTTCATCTAAATTATTTATATATATTTTTTAATTGTAATTTAAAATATTGCATTCTGTTTGTACATTTAATATTTTCTCTTGAAATATATATTTATTTGTGGAACAGAAAATATAACTAATTAATATATGCATTATATTTTATTTATAATGTTAAAATAAAATTGTTAGATATTATCTATAAATAATCAACCCTAATTTTATAATTTCTATCCCTTACCTCACCTAATTACTCTACCAGGAATATTCCACATTTAAGAGGGCAGAGAAAGGAAAAAGACAAATTCTTTCAGTGAATTCCAAAATAATTTCCTGACATTTATGTCAAAAACATAGGCTGATTAACCAATGCCAGATATTTTGTAACTCTAAAAGAAAGATCTGAAGGCAATTGACCATAGAGACTGTCCTTTAAGTAATGTTGCATAAGACAAAGACCAATAACACTCCTGGAAAGTAAATGAAAGGGGAATTTCAGACAGGAAAAAGAGAGCCTCGAGAATCAGGTGTGTGGATCTGGCTGAATCTTGATGTGTGGGCTAAAGGATAAAAGTCTGGACAGGCATGAGGATAATTCAAAGACAGGAGAGATATATTCCTGGCCCTCAGCTCAGGAATAGCTTTGATTTCCAGATTATACCGATGAGAAACATCATAGTTATATTCTTCACACTAGCACAATGCCTGGAGAAGTGAGACCGGCACAGACAGCCTGTAGAAGACTGTTACCACTCACACTCTGGACTCTCAGACAGGTGTATGAAAGGACATAAATGTTCTCCATGTTCCCATGCAGATAACCTAAATAATCCCAGTATGGCAGACAAGGATAAGGTAAAAAGATGTGCACAATTTTTTATTTTTAAATTCAATTAGTACATGTAAGCAATACATAATGATTGTATCTGCTGTGTAGAGTTGGTTGGTTCATGTTTATACCATAACTTAAATTATTTACTTCCCCTTGTCCATCTCTTCCCTCTCTCTCCATCTGTAGATCCCCTTCTATAATTTCTTGAAGTGAAGACATCTTGACAGGAAGCATTATGTACAGCAGGTGATGACCAAAGGCCTGGTGCGAGACCTTCATTGCTGCTGGAAACAGAGATGGGGTAATTCCGCTGATCAGAAAAACACTCTACCTCAACACAGTGAGAACCTTCCAGTAAAGAAGATATCTCCCCATAGAGAAAGGGAGACACACAGAGAGTGACAACACTTGGATTTTCTTCCAAAAGAAAATGACTACCTGGAAGCTGGTTAGTAGGCTCTGTTGATCTTTACTGTGGCTGCCCACGTGTTGAGGTGACTGCTGCCTCAGTGTGACTCTGGATGGAGTGAAATGGACGTCACAGTTTTGTCCCACATCTCTTATCCTTCAGGAGACCAGCTGAGGCAGAAGCAAGAGAAGAAGCAGAAACACATGTGATGTTTTTCAAACCTATGCAAGTATCACACCTGCTAAGGTCTCTGAACTCAAATACATTTCTTGTCTAGTGAGAAAAACAGACTCTGTCTCTTTAAGAACTGAGAAGTCACATGACACAGGGCCAGCTAACAGGGAGTGGTAAGAAATTGGAACGCTTGAAGTATCCAACCTGGAATTGCTATTAGAAGTTGTAGGACATAGGAACTTAATTAGGGAATAAACAGCAATGAAGAACAGTGAATATTCTTAAATACAGAGATCAAAACATTTCCCTCTCTCTTTAGAAATGTGTACCTAGGGGAAATCCTCAAAACCATTTATTTCACTCCTAATTAAATGTCCGTTAGAAGGAAATTCATGCCCTCTGTTTCCCCTAGACTCTAGTGCTTGAATGCTTATTGTCAATTTTTCCTAACATTAAGCTGTCGTTATGTGTTTCCTGTAAGTACATTTTTTTTTATTGACTGAATTGGAGAAAAGTAGGTCTATAATCCTCCATTGACTCAAAAAGTCATTTATTTTCCTTACTAGCTACACCATTTTTTTTATGAAGTCTATTTCCTAGACATACCTGTCTGTAAAACCTTGATCATTTATGTTGGCTTGCCTAATACATCATTTCCCCCTTCAAATTCTTTTTAAATATAAGAAGAAAAATGAACCTTAATACAATAATAAGAATCTGATCACTGTAAGAGGAAGTCGAAGGATTATTTCCATGCTTGCTTGGCATATTCTTCTTTACATAACCCAGGGTGAAATGAACATTTGAATGGTTTCACCACCAGGCAGTTTATAAATGTTGGGATCCACTCTCATTTCTGGATCTCTTCTTGCTGTCTATTTGCCCAGGAAGGCTCTCTTCATCCGGACTTATATAATGTTCCTATAATTATGGACCATCTTAATTAAGAGTGAAAAATTAACTTGAACTTCTGTTTCCAGGATCCAGTTCACTTATATGAAGCCTTGAGCTTCATGCAGAATTGTCTGTTCTATAACTCAAATCTTAAAGAAAATAAAGGGTCAGGTTAATTTAGCTGGAAATACCACTTTGTTGGAACAATTATTTCCAATCAATTTTACAAACATACTTTTTTTTCATTTCCTGAGCAAAGTAGCTTTGCTATATTTTTTATTCAATCTGTTCTCTCTGATTGGAAAATGATTACCTTCCAATTTTTCTTCCCTAAGGATGGAGGCATAAAATTAAAAGATCAAATATAACTTAATAGGAAATATTTCATAATAGAGTTTTAGCTAAAATTTGTTATATATACCAGGAATTGAACTCACAACCTTGCACTTGCAAGACACACACAAGAACCACTGAGCTAAATCCCCAGATCCTTAACTAAGATTTGAATAGTCATTATACAGCATTGAAAGACGTATGTAGTGTTTTGGTGGAAAAGGTAACAACTGTGAAGAGGAAATGATTTCTGAATTGTGTGTTTAAGAAGAACCTAGATAAAAATGGTAGGAAGGATCCAAAAAGACACATCAGGATGGCAAAAACACAAAGTTTGGAGACATTTTTTTCCCTTCCAAGTTTAATATGATAGGCTACACTGTGAAAAAAAATGAATATTAAAGCACTTTTACCTAAAATCCCACTTGGCTTGGTGCTGTGGTCTACCATTTCTTTTTATCATTATTGCCACATTGTGCTCTGTACCTCAGATCTCGTATGTCCACAAAAGGCCCAGGTGAGCAACCAGCTTATAGCACAGGGAACTTGCATAATAGGATTTTAAACTATGGGTTACATTGCTTAAGAGTTTTAAGACTCTTTGTATTTTCACTTCATTTTGAAAGGACGATTAACATTAGTGGCTTTTGAAAATTGTTCCACTTAATTTTCAGATTTATGAGCACACAGTTACATATAGGATTCCTTTACTTTCAAAAGTTTGTGAATGTCTGTACTGTTACATCCTTCTCATTCTTTCTAGAAGTTTATAGGTTATTTATTTTTTGATTTTTATTATTTTCAATTCCACTAGTTTTTAATATTTTTATATTATCTTGCTCCTTTTTTGGAATTAATTTGCTCTTGAATGGTGAAATAGTAAAAAGACTGGAGGAAGAAAAAATCATCTTCAATCTGTTGGTACATTCTGGACTTCTGGTCTGCCTACTTAAAAGTACTCAAATATCTGGTTCATGTTTTCTTTTTTGGAGTTTATGTTTAATGAGAAATACTGGAAGGACGTTTATTGACTAGCCACACACTGTGAGTGATGTTTCTGATTACAGTGTAACTTTTAAAACACTTAGCAAAGTAAATGAATTTGTAGACTACTTGAGTTCCCAAGGTAGGAGATTCTGTGGAAGAGAATATGTATCGACAGTTATTTGTGTTACAGATTTGGCAGAGTTCACTTCCAATTATAAATATAAGGAATTTCATCCATTTATATAATACGTGGGTTATTGAACAATGAAAAAGTAAAATAATTCTCTGTTGTGAAAAATTGCCTTGGGAAATCCTTATGAAAGCTTACAAGTTTCTAATTGATTTTTAGAACAGTCCTGTTAAAATGGCAATGACCCCCTGAGAGAGCACTTCTCTGGGTTAGAGCTGATCAATAGCCCTGTCCATAGTGACGAAGATATCCTGAATCTACACTACCCAGTGCAGTAGCACCTAGCCTTATGTTGCTATTGATTACTTGAGATGTACTAATGTGTCTGAGAAATTGAAATTTTAATTTGTTTCTAATCAATTGGAATTTGTTTTAATAGCCATACATGATAAGTGGCTTCTATAATTGATAGAGTAAGTTTTGCCATATGGAGTAATAGCTTTGAATGTCTCAAGAGACAGAAAAGGAGCTAGCTATGCCACATGTAGCAGAATGTGGACAATGAGTCCAGAAAGCTCTAAAGTAGGATCCTGACATAGTCAAACTTCATGCTAATAAACTGGAAGAAGAAATTGTAAAAATGTCCAACTAACTACCAAAGAAGAGTCATGAAAGATAAACTACTCAGGTTTACACTGACCTTAAAAAGAAGAATTTATTATTACCACATTCATTTTCCCCTCATTATTTACCCCTACACTCTCTTCCCTGTTAAAGAATGTGATGATGATGAATATTCATAATGTACCAATAAAGATTTAATTAAAAAGAAGAGGAGTTTAACTTTGTATTGAAAAGTGTTTTATTTAGCTGAGGACACCACTAACATATATGTATCTAAACTGGAATCTTGAATGTGCCATCTAAAGTATTAGCTATTCTAGTTCTCTGTTATACATAAATGCCATAATCTCATCTCATCTTTCCTTTATTGCAGAAGTTTCTAAATTTGTTGAACAGAAAACAAGCAGAGATATTCCTTTGGAATAGTATTAAATGATTTCTTTTATTTGGACTTTATTGTCTTGAACAACCTTGAATCTTTCATTTTTTCTTCTTACTTTCCAGGATATTCTTAGGCAAATGTCTTGTAGAAATACATTTTTAAAAAGATATTTGGTGTAGAAATGATATTAATATGGTAGGATTTGTTCCAAAGAAGTAACTATTACATTAATAGTACAAGTAAGGAAAATGAGACACAATCAAATTACTCTGTTTGCTTAGTTAAGCATCTAGGAAGCAATGACTAGAAAGTAAGAATCAGAAACACTTGGCTCCAGAACCTCCGACAACCCCACTACACCACAGTCAGCCCTTAGCAAAGCCCCAGATCCTGGCCTGCTGTTATGCACAGTTTTGTGCGATCTCCTCTCTTGAATAATTTCCTTTGAATAAGAGAATGTGATGACACAACATCCCTAAAATCAGGTAGATAAAGATGCTTAGTGTAACTTGACACATAAAGAAACAGATTCACAGGAGTCATATGATTTTTGAAATCCACACTTGTAATTTATTTGAGGCAGTAGCTGAATCAGTTATCAAATCTGGACTTGTTTATATTTTCAGAAGTGCACTCTCCACATATGCCAACTATGATTTACCTTGTTATGCTAAAATTTCAGATTGCTTCATTTATTAAGCACTCTAATCTTTGATATGCATGTTTCCCCTTGGTTTCTTGAAGCTCAGTCACTCCTTTGGAACAAATAAGGTGGATGACTGTTGACTGTATACTCTCTTCATTCACCTTGGTAGCTGGCTTTTTGTAGGATGGAGTTCTATATGTACCCTTTTAAATTTTTATGTCTATATATTTGTCCCAGACTGGGAATGGATTAGCAATATGAGGCCTAGCTTTGGCAGTGCTGGTGAAGATGTGCATATAGTATTAAGGTCTTATCAGTGGAAGTGTTTTTTTTGTTTTTTTTTAGTTTTTTGAGACAAGGTCACACATTGTAGTTCAGACTGGTTCTGAACTCAGTTTTGAACTCATCAATCCTTCTGCCTCTGCCTATTTAGTGCTGGGATTATAGGCATGAACGACCATGCCCAGCATTGTGATATATGGTATTGATTGCTGGTGGGCATGAGTTACTACTCTCAGCTTTGTTGTATGTGGTTACTAGGGATCGAAGCCAGGCCTCTGCATTTGTAGCACGTGCTGGAACCACTGAGCTAAATCTCTTGCCAATGGGAGTGTTATTAATGGAAGAGGACAAGTTTTTTGTTGTTGTTGTTGTTTTTCAGATCGAATGTCTCTTCACAGTCCCTTCAGGCAAATGCCAAAGCAATGACCTGTTTCTCAGTTTGGGAGGGGGGAACTTGTCAACATTTACCGTTGAAGCTTTATACATGGCTATCAGTCACACTCTGTTCCATCCCTCCTACCAGTTTTATAATAACTTCTTCACATTTTGTTATAGTTTTGGTGTATCTCTCAAGACTCTACTTTAGCATTGTTATGTGATGGTTTATCAGCTTGATTGGCTTGAGAGATGCCTAGGAGGTGAGTCAAGTATGTGTCTGGATGGGTCATGGGAATGTGACTTTGGTGACTCCCACTGCCCTCTCATGCTGGCTTTTCCCCTCCTCTCTGTTTCTCAGGTGTTGCGAGTTGAACAGCTTTCCTTCACACCTATAGCATTTTTGACTTGGAATCAGCTGGCTATGGACTGAAGCTTCTGTAACTAGGAGCCCACATAAACCTTTTCCACGTTATTTGTGTTTGGAAAACACGTGTTGTTCCAGCGATGAGAAAGCTGATCCATCCAAACCATGAAAGACATTGCATTTTTGTGTCTTGTACATCCTTGATCTCCCCTAGACATTGTGTATTAGAAACCTAGGCCACTCTGAATAGTACATGTCAAGAGCTTTAAAGTGACCATAAAAGTTGATATCAAATTCTCAACTTCTTGTACTTCATCTTCACAAATGAGTTATGAATGTTTTTAAAGCATTATGTTAAAAGACATGCTTTTCATTTGTTAGTAGTAAAAACATTTAAAAATTTAGAAAGTTTTAAAAAGAAGAAACATGAAATTATCCATGATAAACTCATACAGTCAAATGTTGTATAACTAACAAATAATATACAAAATTAATTTGTATAAAAAAGAATTCTAATTAATACACATGTTTTATATGCATGTTGAACTTATATGTGATGCATTTTATTATATAAATGATATTTTAATTTATATATTGTTTATATTTATTTTATTAACATGTTATGTATTTTTAATTAATTTCATGATTTTTTAATTGGAAGAGTGTGTAACAATAACATATATTATGATGTTGTTCCTACTAATAATTATATGTGTATATAAAATGAAAATAAAATATTAATAGTTTATCAAAACAGAAGCATTATAATATCTTTAATTTTTCCCATTCATTATTTTTGCATTTAAAAAGTATCCTTACATAAAAACGTAATCTATAGAAAGGAGAAAAACCTTGACTCATGTCAGATGTTAGCTTCTTTCTTAGACTGTTTCTGATACGAGTCTGTCTCCCCCTTTAAACAAAAAACAACAAATAGTTACAGCTAAATTATTAGCCAAATAAGTTATTATCCGGGTAAGGAAAGTGTGACATAATTTCAAAGAGTACTATGTGAGAAGACCATGATGGCCATTGCTGAGTAGTGGTGGGCACATGTGCAGAAACATGACTACATCTGCTTCATAGTAGGAGGCTCTAGCAACATCCATGGAGCATAATGCCTGAGAGCTTTGTCAATCACCCAGGAAATCCCATTGCTGTTGATTTGAACCTAGAGAGGAGTAGCTTCCCAAGAGAGTCAGTAGGAAAGCTGGCAGGTGAGGACCCTGAAGGTCAATATGTATTAATCAGAAAATCTAGCACAAGCACAGTGCTAAGAGATTAGAGTACAAGCCCTGATCAGGTGGTTCACCAGCAAGAGAACTCCATGGGTGTGCTCTTGCTCTGCCAGCTGGCAAACTGCAGGAGCTTCCCTTCTGATTTAGGCTCAGTCACAGGGGAGACACAGCAAAGGCACAGCAAAGGGGAGTGTTCTACCGCTGGAGATGAGGCACTCCCTTGTTTGAGGCAGTGTGTTCCTGAAAACTAGATACAGACCCTGAACTTCTCTGAACCAGGAGAGACACAATCAATCCAGCATGTGTGCAAGGACTGTACTAGGTACACATTTGTGAATATCTACTTATGTGTTTCAGCCCCTACCTCCCTTTAACTTAGAACTGCTCAAGGCTATAGAACAATGAAATTGGGCTTTCAATTGATGTGGTTAAAAACAAAGAAAAAAACTCCAGCTTTAATTATATTAGAAATCTAGGCAGAACTTTGTTTTAACTAGTCCCTTCTTCAACTTTTGCAGGCCAGATGTTTCTGTGGTAACCCTCATGAAATTGCATCATCCACAGCTCTTATATTCTATGACAAAATTTCTTGTGCTTTTTTTTTTTTTCCTTTTTGGCTGGAGACAGTCACCTATGAGCAACCTCAACACACAAGAATGAGAAACTACTTCTGTTTTGATGTTTTTCCCTAAATGATCTAAGCAAACAGGAATATGGCAAAGAATACATCTTACCAAAGCCAACCTGGTAGCAAGCCACCTTGATGCTATCAATTTTGCATTCCCAGCTGGTGTCCCTATATAGTTTTAATAGAAGGTTCTGTGCTGTGCGTGGCCTTTACAAACTCCTTGCTGCTTGCTGAGTTGGATTAAGAGACACAAACTCACTAAAATGAGCCAAAGAATATAATGGTCTCTACAGAAGATCTGGCTGCATCAACCAACAAAAGGTTCCAGCTGTGGCAGGCTTGTGGAACAAAGGGAACTCGTGGCTTAATGTGGAGGGCAAGCTTCTGATGTCCTGGTGCAGGCAAGAAATAAATAAAATCATTACCAAGCCTTTGACCAGATGTGTCTGACATAGTCTAAAATGTGGTTGAAGAGAAACTTTGCTATCAACCTGGCTTGCTCTTATAGCAATGGGTATCTGTTCCTAAGGATAATTGTACTGGCCAGGAGGAGGAGATATGGGTCCATAATCAAAATGAAGACATGATCTGTTGGCTTCTTTGAACTCCTTTTACCCTGGGCCACTGTTTGCATTAATCTGCCTCGTCTCAGTCATATGTGGGTCAATGACTTACTTAACACAGAATCTAAATGCTTCTGTGTTCATGCAATTAAACTCCATCCAATAGTCAAAAACTAGAAAGTTTCCATTTGTTTTCCAGAAGCCATTGTGCACATTCCCCATAGATAACTTGACAGTGTTAAGGCCAGTCACAGCCTACATCTGTCTTTGACTTACATTGTTCCCAAGGTTGGCTATTGATCATTGTTCTCACATGAATCCTTCATTATTCTAATTGGAACCATTTATAAACACATTCCTTGGACAGATGACAAAAGGATCCATGATAGACAACTTCTTATTCAGAACAGCTGCCCAATATGTAAATCAAAAGCTGTTAAAGATTGTATTGAGCTGAGAACAATTATATAAGGTTCTAGCCTGTTGCAAATTAAAATGACTGCATTAGAATTTAGGGGATTTGTAAAAGGAGTCTTTCTTTTCAAGAATACCAGCTCAAATTTATCTTGGGTCCCAGACAAGTAATATCATGTGAGAATAAAGTGAAACAAATCTATGCTTTCAACTTTGTTGTTAATAGACAGATAACGCCTTTAAAATGTAGTATCTCTCTCAGTCCACACTTTGGTGACTTTATATAAAAATCCAGTGGCCAAAAGCTCTTAACTAAATTAAGAATCACCTAGAACTTACTTTAAATTTCAGGTGAGAATTTATGAACTCTCCATAATTTCATGTATATTACAGTTTTTCCCTTTAAAAATTCAGTGCTCTTTATACACACAGTTGTGCACACAAATACATCATTTTTTTTTTGCTTTTTAAAATACAGATTAAATTCAAAAATCAGCAGAAATAACTAATGATACTATGGAAATAACTAATATTTACTGACTCTTTTCTGTATGTCAATTATTGTTCAAATTATCTCAAGGAGTTAATTACTTCAAGGAGTCTAAGATCATAGAACTACAATAATTCCCCAAGGAAGAACTATTATTATCTTCATCTCACATTTACCCAGCATCACACAACCCACAATTCAAACCTAACATATCCAGCTCAAATTACTATAATTTCTCCAGGGAAGGTGTGTAGAACATCAACACTTAATCAAGTGAGCTATTGTCAATCTATAACCTCAGGTAGCTAAAAAGGGACAGATGATTGATAGAAGATACATAGAAAACACACTATTTATTTGAATCGGAAGGCTTCTATTTTTGCCAACACTTTTATTCTCTTTACTATTTTATTTCTTTAAAGAGATATTTTGTGGCAAGATTTAAAATGGTTTTATCATCTTCCTTTCAAAAAAAATTTTACAATAAAGACATTGGCACATAGCTATAAAGAGAAGGTGCTAGATTTCCAATAATTAATTAATTAATTAATTTCAACTTCTATGCTGCACTTCAACATTGTGGCTAATTAAATCTTTTGGGGACCAGTGACATCTTTGCGGTACTCTGATTTTAAATGCAATTTATATATACATGGAATTAGCATGTTATGTAAAATAAAAAGCTGGTAATACTGAGATTCAAAGTGTGTTCACCTTTAGGAATGGGTGCTACATGAAAGGGAGATAAAAGAGCTGGTGTGAAGTTCAGCTATAATAGTAAAACTGAAATTTCTGTTAGAATATTTGTCACAAAAGTTTGTAGCATGGCAATAATTGTCTTATGTCCAGCCTGCCTCCCCAGCAGATAGAAAATGGTCAAAGGGGAAGCAAGTTGGCTTTGAAGTAGGTGAGACAGGAAATCATTCCGAGTTGATTGTGTTTAGCGCAGTTTCAGTAGTTATATTGTCTCCTATCTATACACATTAAAAAAACACTATGTAATAAATATTTAATATCAGCTGGTTGAATGCTTTAAAGACCCAAAGAAAGAAAAATATACCTCAGTTAAATAAAAGAGATCATCTATCTCTATTTTTTCTCTTTTTTCCATTGAGTGTCTCTCTTTTTCTTTTATCAGTTCATTTGCCCTTATTCATCTATAACCAGGGCATGTTGTCTGGGTTCCAAGCATTGTCTCTCAGCCCTCTTTGTAAATTGATCACATTTCTATTCTCTGTCTTCCTAGTGACTTAAGATTTACCTGTGCCTATTCATTCATTCATTCATTCATTCAATATTTTGCCAGTGCTTACCACAAATGAAACACAAGACTTACTAAGTAGGAAGGCCATGACACCTACCCTCCAAAGAGATCAATAGAGGAAGACAGAGTAGGCAAAAGTGAAACATAAAGCCAGAAAAAATTGTCATTTGTCTTACAGAAACTTACAGGAGGGAAAAAGATCATCTATTTGCAAAAATCAGAAAATATTCCTTGATGATGTTTAAGTTAAAGAATTTATTAAACATATGAGACAAAGCATTTCTGATACTTTTCAGTCATAATGAATGGAAAATATTAAGGATGGTTTATCTTTTAAAAAATAGTAACGTAACTCAAAATATGTGTTTAAAAAGAGTCTTGATATAAGTGTGTTAACTGTGAAACACAGCCAATTCCTCACTTTCACTCTAAGGAGACATGGGTTAGCATTAAGGAATTAAGCTGATATTGTTGATTACAGCATATAATACATTTCTTTTGTCTCACTCTCTAAAGTGGTTATTAACTAAAAAATTGTTTTCACATTAATTACGGTTGGCTTTATGTACTCCTTCAACTATCAGAATGTACTAATTAAATGTATGAGTAAGTTACTTGCTGTTGTCTATCCTACTTTAAAGGCATCCATATATCTATACACTTATTAAAATCATCTTATCAAAAGAGACTATCCTTATCTGCAAGGCAAGTACATCCAACTACACCTAGATGCATGAAGGAACATAAAACATGGTCACTTAGTACATCCAAATTGGTGTCAAGTCTTGTGTACAAAGTCTCTTGACCTCTTGGGGCCTCAGTTTTTAAGTGTAAAATAAATATATAAATAGTGTATAGTTTATGACACAGTAAAGTATTATAATATATTCATGAAGAAATTATGTCAAAAAGTGAAAAGTGTTGGCTCATGAATGATTGTACAGCCTGCTATTTTCTCAGTTGAGCCACATAACAAAGTGTAGGTGAAACCCAGGTTTCCACTAAAGTTCAGCCATGCTCACTCACCGTGACTCCACCTCAGCCCAAAGCAAGACCACCACCCTCCTCTGTGGATGCTTCAACCAATCCACGACAGACTCCACTCAGATGTTTACACCCTCTACCACTTGCTATATAAATGACTACATTTTGCATTAAAGGCAGAACAGTTCTCAAAACTTTCCTCAGAGTCTGCATGTTAATTCTGTTTGCTCATAGGTTTGAGTTCCTGTTACCCCACAAAAGAAAACACCATAATAAAGGCACACAAATTTAGTACCTTGTAGCATTAAACTTCAATTTTCTATTCCCACCTTTTCAAGTCATCAAGGAATCTGTACAACCCAAAAGGGACTCTGGGTTTGCTTCAAAGCCACTTGCTCAGTGCTTGTCTTATGTCACCCCTTCTGACTCCACTTGTTCCATCCACTGGCTGCTGAAACACAACCTCCTCATGGTGTAAGACAGTAGGAGGGGAGAGTGGAAGTCACACCTGATGACACCTCTCTGTATACATGCCAAGGTGAGAGTAAGGCATGGCATGACGTACAGGATCACATGTCTCCTCAAAACCATTATATCCAACACAATGGTATCTAGAAGTAATAGTTTAGTCTATTAATGATTTCAATTGATTTATCTACATGTAATAATCTCTAACACAACAACATAAGAGTATACAGTTGACTAATATGAAAGAGTCTCTAAATAAAAAGAGAAGCCCCAAATAGTTAAAACTCATCATTCTGAACCTTTATATTTCATGCTATTGGAGAGATATTTTAATGTATATCTTATAAACTCTAAAGAATTAGAAAATATAGACTCAAGCTTCTGTCTAGTTGAGACTGTCTGAGGACAATTTTTTTCCATTGTAGTTTAACAGTCATTATTTAATTAGGGCGCTACATCCATTTGCTTCAGCCAGTACTTCATATTTTCTGTGTGTGTGTGTGTACACATATGTATAAACATGGATATATGTGTACTGCATGTTAGGATGGTTATTCCAGCTGTGCTGATTATTGCATGCTAGACTCTGCGCTTATTGTATGCTAGGTTCTGTGCCAGTTTTTTAAGAAATAATGGCTTTATTAAAATTTGTGGGGCTAGGGATTTAGCTCAATGCTTCCAGCATCTGCCTGGCAAACACAAGGTCCCAAGTTCGATTCGCAGTGCCACATCTCACAATGCCAGTTGTGGTGGCTCACACATGTCATTCCACCACTCAGGAGGCAGAGGCACGAGGATTACTGTGAGTCTGAGGCTGGCCTGCGCTACATAGTGAGTCAGGGCCAGGCTGAACTACAAAGTGAGGTCCTGTCTCAAAAAAAAGTTTTATGAAATTCAAAATGTAAATACAGAGAAAGATCAAAGCTAATAGGAATGGCAGAGACAGATGTTTTTTCATCAAATTGGAAAGGCATCAAGGGATGGAGGGAAGGAAGAAGGACAGGAAAGCGAAGTTGATAGGAACTGAAAAGCGTTATGTAATGTGCTAGCTTCATACAAGGATTGCAATCATTACGTCATACAAATAAGTACTAAAGATACTGAAAAAATTTATAAAAATGAGATATTTTAACTAGCTCAATCATTTCACATTATACATTGTATTATATTACTATATTGTTCATAAATTAACTTTAATTCATAAATTTACTTCAAAAATATGTGTAAATATAAATGGACTTCATTGCATTCCATAGTGCAATTATGACTTGTTATTAAAATAATATTAATCAAACTTTTATTTTTAAAAAATAAAAATTTCCTTTAGCTGAGTATAAGAAAATTGATTGGTAATATTCTACAGTCATGAAGAACACATTTTGACAAGGTTATCAACTCCAAATATACTGCATGTATGGACATTTCACAAATTCACAGGACTGCTCACTTTTATTTCATACAATATTCTTCTGTTGCAGCTTGGGCATATGTAAAAATTTTCAGTTGGGTTTTTAGAATTTCTTCAATTTCTTGCTTGTCATAATAAAGTTAATCAAAAGAAAATTATTAATTTTAAGACTTTATTGCCCTCTATGGTATTTTACACACCTCAGTTGGAGTCGAAAGTTACTGTACTTAGAAATTCTCCTTAACTGAAGGAGCTCAGAATGGTCATCTGGTCTTCTGTACTAAGTCTTCCTAAGCTCTGTGATTCCTTCCCAGGAGGAAACCTACTCTAAAACGGTATGTGGGGACTGAGTCAGTATATGTGGGAGACAGAACACAAAATCGAAATACTGCTCTGCAAGTAGAACTGAATGGACTCAACAGGCACAGTGAGATGTGGAACTGGTGCTCTTGCTTTCTAGTAGCTCCTTTATATTTCCTTGAAAATAGTTTCAGTTGAGTATTAGGTGTGAGTTACGACTAGTGAAGGCATAGAACAGTGCATGTTACCTCCAAGACCCTCACAGATTTGGTCTTTTCATCAACCTCAGAGCTACCTGTTGGCAAGAAAGGGAGAGGTCTGGCACACAGAGTCTTCTAGAACAGTGATTAATGGTGTACTTTCATTATCTGTCTTTTTACCACCTTGAATCCAAATACATAACGTTAAGTACACCTTACAAGCACATACCTCATGCTATATTTCTGCAAATTTTACCAAAAAGGACTACACTAATTATTATCACAACAGCTCCCATTATGGTTTGGCCCTAGTAATCTAGTTATATTTATGGGGCTACAGTGCATCAAATAGCTAATGATGAATACTGATGCGGCTTGAGGTCAAAGCAGGCTATAATTACGCAGACTTAATGAAGTTACCAGAAAAGGCAGTTGTAAGAAAGACACTTAAAGTAAGAAAACATGCTTGAATGCGAGCGCACACACTGACACTGAACTTTTGATAGTCCCAGAGGTCCACGTTACACTTGGAAAACCCTAGTGCCTAGAATATGTGGAATTCATTGTTTCTCCTCCCTTATGTCTGTGTTTTCTGGATTTACACCATCACATTCCAAGTGTTTGTCTTTCTCTTGCAAATATCTAGCCATATTTCTTGCAGAAAGACTACTAGTTGCAAGTCTTACAGAGAAAATAAAAAATGATACTTGTTTGACAATCCATGTATGTATTAAGTATATTAAATGAAAATTTAAAATCAAAGAGTCTGGTCAAGATGGTAATATGAGATCTTTAAAATGAGTTAGAGCCTTGTGCTGTAGCTTCTTGAAATAGTGATGAGTAATTATCAGCATCTACACATTAAAGTCCCAGTGAGTGGCTCGGGATGAATACAGTTGAATCAGAGATTACTTTTGTACAAGGTGATGCTTGACAAATAGTATGTAGTGGGAAGAAAAGTGAATAGGAGGGTGTATCTGGTAATCATATCAACACTTCTTTATAAGAATCGCTGTAACCTCTGGAAGTCAATGAGACAATTAAAGTAATGACTTGTGCTTTAGGTTAGGAATGAATTGCATACCATTTTTTCACCTTTGCATAACAAATATATAGAAAAAAATATGTTCCACTGCTTCTGCATTTCATATAAATGTTTTATAAATGTTGCTGTGGTACTTTGGGTAATTTTCATTTGCTCTTTAGAAGGCATTTAGGAAAATGGAGAAGCCAGAAGATATATGGCTTTGATGTGTGGGATGACTCTAGGCAGAGGAAGGAGGAAGAGCTGTGGGCTTCCTATGCCTCTTGTCCCTTTTCTGATTCCCCTAATTTTATGGAAACAGAGAAACAGTTATTCTTATGTCATCTCAAATAATTTCTACAGTTATCAATTTCTCAGAGCAATGGCATTGGTTAATTCAGAGATGTGTCCTTGTAATAAAAATTCCCTTAAAGATTTAGGGGTCACGTTAAATTATCTGTGGCTATTCAGGTTCAATGGGCTTACATTCCAAAGGGTCCTTCCAAAGAGATTTCTCTCATTCTCCTCATCGTTGAATAGATCTCAACTATTTCATGCCCCAGTAGGCCCACATTCCTGTTTTGAGTACATATCTGGGTAGCAAATTAAGAGAAAAAGGATAGAGGCGAAACTTCGAACTTGCCAAAACCTTTTCTTTTAAATACAAAATTTTCTTCCTCTTGCCGGTTCATCAATGCATAAATTAAAAATTAATCCTGGCTGAACTGCATTCTTACACTGCCTAATATATTTTATATCCACATCACAAAATTTTGCTGTCTCTGTGATTTCTCTGATCTATCAGCTGTGCCTTTCACTACACCACCAGGTGAGCTGGGCTTTAGCCACAGAGGGATCCAGCTGCTCATCTGGGAATCATTTGTGTGTCTAGAGTTAGTGGGGGGGGGAGCTGCTGTGCTTTGCTTCACCTGTTATACTCCTTTCTATCTTTATAATTGGATTTCCTGATGAGAGTGAAGCTGCTGTGAGGACAGATGTTCTTAAAATTAAAAAGGAGGAAAAAGGGACAAGAGAAAGCATATAAACAGGTGAATGATTTGTGTTGTTAAAAATGAAGTTTGTGTGCTTTGGATTTCATACACATTTCTGATGAAAATAAAGTGTTTTGAACCTTTGACTCTAAAGAAACCACCTTCCTGTAGCAACAGGAGGGATAAAGTGGGCCTAAGAGCGATGCGTCCCACTACATTTCATGAGTATTCTTACAGCTAGTTCCAAGAGTGTCAGGGGCTCTTGGGAAAGTATTGCTTATGAGCCCTTTCAAGGAATTATAGCAAAGAGGTCTCTAACAGGAGAGATGCAAGGAATATCAGCGCTTTCTTCATTTCAAATATTCTGACTCTGGTCCACATAAGGTGGGTTTGTTCCCAATCAAATTCTGGTTGCTATGTTATAAATAAAATAAAATATAGCAAATAAAACAAAGTAGAAAATGAAAGGAACAAAAGCTCCTTGTGATCTTCCAGTCACAAAGTACGAGTCTCAAATATTAATCTTCTCCATCTATGCACACTGCTTCCATCATCCATCAGTTTTATCATGAGGTTGGCTTAAAACTGAGGATACATCTTGTCTTTTACTACACATGATGGATTCCAGATGTTCAGATTAAATAATGGTGCCCCCCTGTAGACATAATGGACCATAGCAATAATGTAACTAGGCAAAATGAGCAAACCAGGCCTGCAAATGATCTTAATTATTTCAGCTATGAGGGAACAGAAAAGCACTGGGTAATACAACAAAACAGCCCTTTGAAAGCACAAACAAAAAGCCTTGGTAATTTACATTTAAGTCAAACCTGCTCCCTACAAAGTATAATGTGTATGGAATAAGTCAGGAAGAAATCTAGCACTGTGCCATTTTCATAATTGGTATTCTATGTCAAGTCTCCAGCATCAAGTAGCATATAAATCATAATGTTAATAGTGGTCTGCTTTTCAATTTTTTAATGATGTTCTAGAGTCAAAGAATTATTGCTGAAAATATGGATGTGCTTATACATCATTCACAATGTTTCCTGCATTTCCAGCATTTGAAAAGACAGTTACCAATGTCATGTCTTGGGTGAGTCAGATTTATATAGACACACACAGGTATATGAAAACACATCTACTTCTTTATGTATACTTTCCATGATTAAGAAAAAGTACAGTTTGTATTCTGTTTGGCATACTATTACATAAATTTAGTCTGGAAAATAGGATAATATTAAAGTTCATGTCAATGCTAGCCAAAGGCTCAGTTCTACTCTACCAATCTTTAGCAATCCTTTGTGGTTCTCTACAAAGTAATAAATTAATGTGTCTGAATCATTGACACTTGCCCACAAAGCGCAGGTGGCAGTTTCTTTATACACGCCAAAGAGAGCAAGATAAAAATAAATTGTCCTGCCATAAAAAACATGCCAAAATAATATTTTTCCCATCTGCTATGTCTAGACCCTGTAGTAAGTGAACTAACAGGTTCTAGGTTGACACTTGCTGATCGGACACCACAAGCAATTAATTAACATGAGCATGACAAGAGTCCATGGGACGTCTCTCCCCTAGACACTCATCAAAGCCAAACCAGAATCTGTACCCTGTATAACACTCAGACATGTGGGGCTTCATGTGTGGCTGGAGTCACGCTCCTTGCTAGCTAAATATTTACAACAAAGTCAGTGTCCTGGACTGTCCACGGGGCGGGGGGCAGGATCTGTGCCCCAAATCCCAAGGTGCCAAAACCACGATCAGCCACCTCATCACCACTTGGTCTGCCTCACTCTCCTGATAACCCACACTAAAACCAAAGACAACCCAAGGGCAAAGTCTATTTTTACACTGAGCCAACTAGTTAAAAATAAGCTGTCCAGTTACCTTCCTATTAAAACAAAAATGCTCCAGAAAAATATGTATATTTTTAAAATGTTGACATGATGGGTATTAGAAATCCAAAGAGAGATGAGGCTTGGCACTAAAAAACTACTAATTACCTTTAATCTGAACTTAAGTATTTTGGAGAATGTAGGACTTTTATGGAAATAGCTTATGATTGCTAAAAAAAGTTTGAATAAATGGATAATTTTTTTAAATGAGAAATATAGTAAAGATATTGTATTAGTTACCTTTTTCTCATTGCAGAGACAAAATACCAGACACTCAAAGTTAAAGGGAAAAGGGTTTATCTGGCTCACAGTTCATAGAGGTTTCAGTCCATAATTGGCTGCCTCCAAGGCAGGGAGACATGTGACAAGAGAAACAGTTCACGGAGGGTACAAGGTAGAAAAAGCAACAAGAGAACTGAACGGCACCTCCCTTCCCCTTATACGTCACTCATACTACCTAGGGCGGGTAGCACTCATGCCTTAATCCTAACATCCTTGAGCCTAACCTCACAGTAAATCAATCATACACTCTAAATTCAGCCACCTCCAAAATAGCATATGACCACATAGCCTATGAGGATTTGGGGGGAACATCTTGACACAAATCGTAGCATATAGCCTCTGGAAAATCTAGGCCAGAAGATATTATATCCTTTCAAACTTTCTCCAAGGTATAGCTTACTCTGCTATTTAATTACTTGTTTTTTTTTTAAAATGTACAGAAATAAGTTATTTCTCCTTTACATTATTTATTCAATTTTTTAAGAGACCGAAATCACCTTAACTTTTTTAAAGTTGAAAAAGATCAAGTTTAGAGCATTGGATGTAGTGATTTAAAATAAACAGATTTCTTTACTTGCAGTTTTTTGGTGTGAGTTGAATTTTAGAAGTAAACTTAGGTGAAGAAGGAAAACAAAGCAAATCTGAAGAGGAAAAAAGCAAATAGCAGGAATGTGACATGTAAATAGGCACACTGTATGTGCACTAGCTTATCATGGGATGTGGTAGAAAGGAGGAAAGATACTGCTCTGTGAAGGTTTGTGTCTTGAGGTCACTCTGGTGATGGAGCTAGGTTTGCAGTATTCATTAAGGAGGAAAGTCATTTCGGGCAAAAGTTCCGAGGTTTATTTCACTTTCCATCCTTTCTTTCACTCTTTCCCTCTTCCTCATGCCATCCTTGTGCATTCTACATCTCTCTTTCCCTCCCTTCCCTAAACTTTCCCTGTGTTAAGAGTAAACACAGTCAACTCTAACTACAACAATCCCCAGTGAGACTCCTTCATGCCATGTTTTTCTGCTAAGTGGAGGACAAGAGGTTAACTGGCTGGAGTAGAGGTCTAACCCAGAGGAATCTTTTCCAGCTTACCTTCTTTTGCTGTCATGCATATGCTTTAATTCTGTCAGCTGTCTGTCTGTCTCTCTGTCTCTCTGTCTGTCTGTCTATCTATCTATCTATCTATCTATCTATCTGTCTATCTACCTACCTACCTACCTATCCATCCATCCATCCATCTGTTTATTAGCTGGTCTAAGTTAGTTAATTTTATGTGCACCAGTGGAAGATTTTCTAATTTTCTAAAGATGGGTTTAACAGCATCTCCATCCCCACATATTCTTCCAGTTTGCCACAGCTGCATCAAGAAGGGATGACTAATTCTCCTTCTATTGAATCTGTGATGAGCTGCCAACCAATCCAATATGGAACAAGTGAGTTCTAATGTTAGGCATTAAAGGTGTTGAGGCTAGGACATCACAAAAAAACACTGACTTGCCCCCAAGACCGCCATGCTGGGGAGGCCACTTAGAGCAGACATTCCAATGTGCACCTGCTGCAGTGTCCCCAACAATAGTGCCCACCTGCAGACCTACAGCCTTGTGGAGTATTCTACCTGGCCAAGGCTCCAGATGATGGCAGCTCCCAGGACTATTTGCTGTCAATGTAGCTGAGACTGTGAGATAATAAGTCAAGTCACTAAGTGGCCCAGGTTGGGTATGACTGTGCAACATTCCTGCCCTAGATGTCAGAATGCTAGGAGTGCAGGCATTCACCACCACACTTGGTTTCTTATTTTTAAGAATTCAGTTCCTCTTATATGCTCATTGAAGAAATATCACATGTGTTAACCCTGCAATGATCCCTATCTATTTTGATTATTATGTTCTGATTTCCATTCAGAATACCCTTATATCAGAAATGGCCATACTCATTTCTATAAGAGAGAAGAGAGATAAAGAATGGGAATACAAGAAGTGCAAGTGAAGAGTGTAAATAAGACCTGAGAATACCTCATTTTTCAATTTAAGAAACTACCAGATAAAGAATATTAGCTAACATTTCTTATTAGCTAATACATTTTACAATAAATACTCACATTTTAATAAATACATTACAGATTTATTAATTTATAATTGAGTTTTTAAACTGATTTAGAGTATGAATTACAAGTAGCTTAAGTTCTATTTTCCCAGCAAACTGCATTACACAATCCTTTAATTTTTTCTGCAAATTTTTTCCAATTTTTTAAAAACAGATGTCTAAATATATGGTTGGTTTTAAACTCAAGAAAACAATTGTATTAACCTGTGGTCTGTTATTATATCCCCTACAAGCAGTGAAATAATCTATGATTCAGTTTGCTTATATGGCTCTGTCCTTGTAGGGGATGATCTTCTGATGACAGTCTGGCATATTTATATTTAGGGAGAGTCAGTTCCACCCCACCCGGGTGTTGGTTTGAATAGCTACAGTTCCTGTGGGGAACAGAGGTCCTGTCACCTCAACACGCCAGGAGGGAAAGTTAGAGCCAGGAATTCTGTCAGGAATTCCATGGCCAAAGGGAATCAAGAGGGAAGGACTGAGTTCACTGTCAGCTATACGAAATTGAAGGAGACAAAAAATATGAGTTAGGTCATCAACTTGGTTTCAATGGTGAGAAGAAAATTGCTAGCTGTAAAATAGCACCAGTAATTTATTTTTTAATTGGGAGCCCATTTTGCATATCTGTGTTAATGATGGTTGGATAACAAGAGTGGTATGCATAGTATTCTGGAATGGAATAAGTGATGAAATAAGAAATGCAGGTAACCACTGAATTTCTTCATTGGGTTTTCCTAGGGTAAGTCCATGGAGCATGGGGATCTAGAGGCTACCTTATATCTTCAGCAATTATATAGACTTTTAAAAATTGGATTCTAATTATCCTTATCATAATTTATGGGCTGACATAAGATGCATTTTGTATGAAAAAATCCTTTCAAAACAATGCTTTCTCAAGTTCAATATAAATAAATTAGAAGTAGAAAGATGTAATTTTCACTTCAGTATGCATTGTTTCTATTACAAGGGGTGTGTGTTGAAAGAATGTTAATATACATTTAGGCTTTTAACAAAACCCCTGAAATTGAATGAAGAAGTTTATATATTTGAGAGAAAACAAAATTAATGCAGAAGTCACTTTTTTGTTACAGAAAAGTCTTCATGTGGTACATATTGTGAACACCACAAAATATTTGGTGATTTTTGTTTTTCATACTTACATTTGCCTAGGGGTAGGAGAGTGAGTAACTAACAGCAGCATCATGGTGTTTGGTAAGTCAAGGGTTAGGCATAATAATTTTAAGGTTTAAATCCTCTTATAGAAGTTCTAAAATGTATGTATTTTAATTTGGAAGAATAAGAAGGATTTTATTTTAAAAGCAATACTATACACAAACATATATACAACTGTTAGAAGGATAAGAGGTCCTCCACATAGGCAAAGCATGCCAAAATGAAGCAATCTCTCTTGCAGGCAGAGGTATATCTGCAAAGACAGTCCAGGTCTGAGTCACCATTTTGGAGTTGCTGTCAGGCTGGTGAAATCAATCCAGCTTTATTTTCCCCTAATTTGAGCAAGATCTGGTCAAAATGCAGGCCTGGTCTATGTGGAGTGGGGAACAGGTAAAGGCAGGCCAAGTTGGGAGCAGAGGCCTAATTTGAGCTTGAATCTGTGTTGCTCAAGAAAAGAATGAAGGAAGTTTAGCTTATTGTTGAAATGAAAAATAGAAGCAATTAACTTCCCTACCATAAATGGAAGCAATAACCTTTCTGACCCTTCCAGAGTCTTGGGGGCTTATTGTATTTCATGCCACAATGTCTGGATTTGCTGATTTTGGCTGAAATGGTTGGAAGATCCTTGGAATCTTTGTGATGCATATTCTAGGGCAGTGCTTTTCAGACATTAGTGTGCACAAGAACACTGGGGGATTTTATAAATAAAGTTTTCTGATTTGGTTGCTTTGGAGAGAGAGGGACCATAGATTTGCTCTTCTCCCAGGTGATGTGCCCTTCACATTCTGAATAGCAAGGAGATCAGTAATCCTGACTGTCTTTTCTAATCATGTTCATCAGATTGCCAAATTTGCCATATGAAATTAAGAGACACCCAGTTAAATTTTAATTTCAGATAAGTAACAAATAATTTTTATATAAGTATGCTTTGTGCAAAAATTTGGGTCATATGTGTATTTATAAAACATATTTCTTGTCTAACTAAAACTTAAAAACATTGACATCCTCCATTTTCTCTGGCCGCCCTCCCTACATAGGGAAATTTGAGAATGTCAAAGTTTAAGTTATTGCCCCAGAAATTCAAATTTAGTTGGTCTGGAGTGCCATCTGGATATCACGATTTTACCAAATTCTCCAGGTAAGCCTATCATGCTGTCACAGCTGATATCCACTGATTAGAATGTGCATCTTGTTAGGTAAGTAGGAAGTTGAAGTCTACAGGGTCAGTTGGAATGGCTAGCAGTAGGGGATGAGGGTGGCTGCATAGGGTTTTCCGGTATTCTGCTCTATGCTCAGTCCTTCTGGAGTAATAGAAAATAGGAAACACATTACTTCTTACTAGCTTAAGTGGTGGCATCATTTGAGAACTTTACTTAGTCCTGGACCTTTGAGGCTGTTGGTCATCTCCCTAATATTATTCATCCCCCTTAATCTTGTAGTCCTTATTCTAGTTAAATATTCAACATGCATTTAGAGATTGGGCTACTATGAACCTGAATTCATAGATGCTTTAAAATTCACTTATTCTCCTCATTAACCTCAAACCTGAAAGCTTTAGAAAACACTGGTGCTTACATGACATCCCAAGAGATTCTGACTTACTTGGTATTGGGTTCATTGAGATCAATTCAGAAAGCTCTTGGAATTATTATAAAATGCAGGCAGAGATGCATAGTACTGCCTTATCAGGCTCTTCAAACGCAGTGGACCTGAGGCCTGTGACTCTCAAATCTTCTGTAAGCGGTAGGTCCAGCTAAGCCCATCACAGATGTGTGTAAATCAGGAACATCAAAGACTACAAACTCTGAGTTTAGCTGGAGGGTAAACCTGGAATGCCTCATGTGTTATTTTTTTTTTTTTCAAGACTTGTCAAAGCATTTGAATCAGTTCTAATTAAAAAACACATAGTTCCCTTAAATTCCAACGTCTTAAAATATCTATATTAGCCTTGTATGTATTTCCACTGGTCTTAAGACATTCTGTTTCTCTGATGAAATGAAGAGTAAATAGTTTTTTTAAAAATAATAATAATGGAGAGATTGGGGGAGAAACCACCACTGGCTCAACGTGAGTTTTCTGACTGGTCGTTTGAAAGTGCTGGGAAAATCCCCTCGCTCTCAAACCTTTCTTGTGATCTGGTACCTTTCTCCTTCATCAGAAGAAGATGGAGCAAGTTCTCACTTCAGAAACAGCTGCACATCAGGCCTTCCTTCAAGAAGAGAGATTGCTTAGGCAAAATATTTTGGCAGAAACTGGAACAATAAACAAGCAGGTCTTCTGCTCTCTTCCTTTTCACTTCAAGTATTGAAAAATATTCTAAGCAATGCATGAATGAAGGTCTAGTATTTAAGACAGGCGTATGGGATCTTCTGGATCTCAAAACTACAGAAAATTATTTCTCACACTTGTGAAGGTCATTCATGATTTCTCTGTAGATAAATGTTATCTTCCCATTTCTCCAGGAGCAATAAGTGCTTGGGCTGCTTATTAATTTGCCTGAACATTGTATTTAATTGACTCACTTTAACTATACAAATTTGGAAAAATCATTTGCATTTAAATATTGAGATCACATGACCATGTTTTCACCAATTTGTCCAACTCACATTTCCCAAGGAGCAACCCAAATATTCTTCCCAATTTTAAGACTTACTGCAATTAGGACTTTATCTCATGGGTCTGGTTTTATCATTGAAATCACGTAGTCTTTGATTTATCTGCTTCCAAGTCAATGGAGAGAAGACTAAGCTACTGAGATAGAGAGATTTGTTTGCTCAGTTTCAGGGAAGCCGGCTCCTCAAGTTCACTGAAACCGAAAGTCTTTAGAATCATCTTATGAACATGGAAAATACATTAACTGCACAGCAGTTTATCTGGGATGCTTTGGTATGCATCACTTTGCATTTTAGTGATTTATAAATTTACAAGGATAAGGGAAAAGGGAAGATGATCATGTTTATTCACTGGAAGATTTCAATTTAAATTGTCATTCATCAAAAATCATTATTGAGGAATTAATTTGTGGTTTGATTTTATTTTATTTTTCATTTCCTCTCTTCTAAACATCAAACACTTCTTTGCTTCAGGGCTGTTTATATGACAAGTCTAAGAGCTGTTTTTAGAATACAGACTTCGAAGCTGAAGTTTTTCAGAAGTTTAAAATCAAGGAAGGGAAGGAGTAGACATTCTAAAACAGGTGTCCTGAATATGGGATGGCCAGAAAGGAAAATAATATCAAAGAGAATTTAGTATAATGTGCTCAGTAACTATAAGCAAGCACATGTTGTTTCATTCATGATGTTCTAAACCTGAGTTTAGGATAGAACAGTCGGAATCTGAAACTAACATGGCCTTGCAGATTTAAACAAAGAATAGAGATGTGTGATTTGCAAACACAACTAGAAGACACTAAATTTTAATTGGGGATAAACATTGAAATAATTTTAACAATACATGTTCTGCATGCAACATTTATATTTGTATTACAAAATTAATTGTCCATATAAGCTTAAAAATTATGAGATGTGGACCAGAGATTTAGCTCAGTGTTCCAGAGCCTACCTTGGAAGCACAAGATCCTGTGTTCAATCCCCAGAAACCACATACCACAATGTCGGGCATAGTGACTGACACTCACCAGTAATCAGTACCACATACCACAGTGTTGGGTGTGGTGGCTCACGCCCATAATCCCAGTGCTCAGAAGGCTGAGTTCAGGACCAGCCTGAACTACAAAGTGAGACCCTGTCTCAACAACAACAACAAAAATTTATGAGGTGTATTTATGCTGCCATAACTGAATGACATTGGTGAGTGATTTATAAAACTTGGAAATTTATTTCTCATGACTATGGAGGATTCAACCTCAAGGCATTGGCAGAATGTCTGTTCCACAAAAGCTTCTATCTGCTTGCAAGACGGTGCTTTCTTGGTGCATCCTCTGCAATGGAGAGATGCTGTGTGCATACACTGTGTAAGAGACAGAAGTTCAAGAGAATTTTTCCTGCAACCCCAGTCCCTTTTCCCTCAGTCCCATTCAGAAGGGCAGAATACTCTGGGTCCAATCACTTCCCAAGGGCGACACATCTCTACGCTGTGGCACTGCCCCTGGAGTTGTAGCCTGGACTTTGAGGGGTAAACATTATTTGAGCCATAGCACCATGTGCCTTCTCTTCCACCTGGATCCCCCAGAAAGGTGTTTCCTATTACTGATTAAGATGGCCCAACAGAGGCATGTCCTAAGTTTCATGTGCCAGGCAGCAGTAAACCTCCCAGACTCTTGGGGAGTGCGAGACTGTAACTAAGATAGTTTCTACCAGCTGGAGCAGATAAAGGTTCAGAGAAGTATTTAATTGATTTTTTAAAAGCAATTTTAAAAATTGGATAAACCTCTGACTGTAGAAGGACATGCAGTATTACCATGGTTGCCCATTGCCGAGGTGTTTCCCCAGAGACCTTAGGTAGAGCATTGAGTCATTTTCTTTTATGGAGATGAAGAGATGCAGAAAGATTCCCTTAAAGGGTTGCTGTTATTTTTCCTCAGCACCCAAAAGAGGTTATTTGTCACTGTTTGAAAGGTGACTGGGCTTGTCTGAGTGCTAGGCTTTTAAAATAGGTAAAGCTTGGTGTCACCAGAACAATTTTGGTGGGAAATGCACTTGTAATATTTGTCCTCAATTAAGTGAATCTCTTAGCATTGTAAAGTGTGATATTCAGCAAGCATGTCAAAAGGAGAATGATCATTGGTTTATGCAAAACTAAACACCATCAAGCTCTTCCAGAAGTGGCTTATCTTTCCCAAAAGAGGAGAACGACCCCATTGAAGGTGTTCACGAATGTAACCCATGGAAGCTGTGCTGCCTCTCTTTGCCCTTGGTGTAGCTGCAAAGGAGCCCCTTGTTTCTAGAACACAGCCCCACTGCCTCTTGGGGCTCTGGAAAGAACCACGGACTGAGATCAGCAATAAAAGGGGGACCATTTTAGTTCAACTTGAAGGTAACTGAGGCAAATGGGGCATAATGTTCCAAGACTTGTTTCAGGTCATAGAGGAAAATGAACAACCTTTTCCTCAATTGCATCAAATTAAGAGGGAATTTTTGTTTTGTTTTGTTCTTCTGTTTTTTTTTGCCATTTTTTCAAGTGAGCAGCAGCCCCCAGATTCAGAGACTGGAAAGGCTGACCCCAGCTGGAGTGGTTGCTGAGGGTGGGGGTTCTGTACCCTGGCCAGCCACACCTCCACCTGCCTGAGGCTCTGTCCCCACCTGGCAACTGTAAAACTGAAGGAGTGGATCCATGCAGGGTGGTTTAGCTTCAGGCATAGGAATTCCTTCCCAGTCCTTCAAGCTTGGAAGGAGTTTAAAGGTAAGAAGGTTTGAAGGGTGTACAAGTTCCCAAGAATAAACATGTTTCAAAGGAACCTGGGTGAGCGACTATGTTTTTGTGTATTTTATGTGACGTTTGCTTACTTAGTGCAGTAACTCTTCGAACATACTGCTGAGTATGATATAATTTATTTACATAATTCTGGAAAATCATGAGCAAACCCAGAGAAAACTTGCAGAGAATAGAAAACTTGTTTCAGTGAGAATTTCAAAATTAAATATATATGTACGTGCATATGTATGGATGGATATGTACACAAAACCACAGATGCAGAGTCTGTATAGAAAAACTGATATCTAAAAAAAAGGAGGGCAAGGTAAATTAGAACATAAGCCAATTACTAGCCTGTTTTTATTTATGTCAAATAATTTCCTGTAGGATTCAAGAATATGCTTATAATTATTTGTGTTTGTTTCCAAGTGTTTGTATTTTTCAGCGTCTCGTTTTACCACATTGACATGTGGCAAAATTGAAGTTCTTTAACAGATAGGACTATTGGCATCTCTGATGGCAGCACTGCAGTAAAAGGAGCAAAGAGAAAAGAAAAATTTGCCTGCTCCACCTTTTGAAAGGAGAAGGCAGCTGCATCTTACCAAGGGAGAAGAGTCACCCTGGTGGCATGTCTTTATTCACTTTTGGCAAAATGTGCTTCCTATGTGACTTTAAGTAGATTATAAGTTTCTTTATTTATTTTTGTTTGCTCCTCGTTTTTTATTTATAAGATTTTTTCTTTTCAGGTCTACATTTCAGGTTTTAAAATTTTACATTGTGGTAAAAGGAAAAACAGATTCAGTGAGGAAGGACATTAAGTGAGCTTTTCAATTACAGAAAACTTGAGGTGCCCATGTACTAAAAGACCAATTCCATAGTGGTCAAGACTGAAGATTTCAGTTAAAAAAGGAAAAGAATTCTGCCAGTCTTTTTGCCAAAGTAACACATTATTCAAGTAAAAGCTAGAATTCAAAACAGATATTCTGCTAACAAATTCATATGAACTAGAAAACCTTCCTGTTTCAAAACTGATTAGCATATTTTCAGTAATGTGACTAGATAATTAATAATTGCCATTTGGTAAATATTTTCCTTTGCATGTTGGAATGCTTTCTTATGGACAAAGAGAGATAGTAATGAAGTGGTAACAGGAATTGCTGGGGCCCTTTGGCCAATGGTTCATATGGATAAGTATGGGACATTTAAAACCCTCCATACAAAAGCAAGTACTTTGTCATTCAAATCACTGACCACAATGGACAAAATTAGTGTTCAAAATGGCCATGTTTGAGTTGTTTCATATTTGAATTCAGCTTCCATACAGTCTTCACATATTAAGTCTCATTTAAACTACATTCAGAGGCAATTCTA